>NEWO01000572.1:584224-595761 GCA_003013225.1 Phalaenopsis aphrodite
GATGACCACTACTAATTTCCACTAGTCCTCTAAAAAAGTAACCTTTGGAAGGTAGCTAGTGTACATGACACAAATGTGCTTTCGATTCCAACTTCTTAGGTAGCAAATATATCTAAGAAGCCAGACCAATTCAGAATGAACCATCCTGAAGTATCTTTAGTAATTGAGAAAATTTCATTGGGACAAATGATTGATTCTAACACTTCATCATTTAAGACTTTAAATTTGATTAACAACCGGCCTAAGAACCCTTATTCTAATTTATATAACCTAGGTTGAAAGAACCATTCTAACTATAACTTGAACAACAAATATGGTGGTGGAAATCAAAAATGGGGAAATAACCAAACAAATTTTTTAGGAAATTTGATAAAGTTCGAACCAACTATAGACCTTCTTATCCTCTACGATTTAACTCTCACCCCCAATTCGAGAAAAATGAAAAAGTGCATGTTTGAAAGATTCTTAGGAAAGATTTTGAGCTGGGACAGAAGGTTTTACTATATAATACATGATTGAAATTATTTCCTCGAAAACTTAAGTTCAAGTGGTCGGGGCCATTTACTGTAGTTAAAGTTTATCTTTTTGGTGCAATTAAGATTAAATATCTAGGGAATGGTAGAGTATTTAAAGTGAATAGTTAGTGATTTAAGCTCTACTTAAGAGGTGAGAGACCATTGATAAACAAGGTCTTAATGTTGGGTCAACCTAAGTAGATATTTGAATTCGTCAGGCTGATAACGTTGAACCAAGTGCTTATTGGGAGGCAATCCAAGTTTATATTTTTTTAGTATGTTGTATTTGTTTTTTTTTTGTGGTGTGGATTGTTGATGTTTGTGTGTTGATATTTAGCTTTGTGAGTGTTTTGATTTGATTAGGATTGTGTGGAGTGAGGGAGACAAATCCTTAATCTTCTCATTGTGACTGGACTTTGGTATGTTCTCTAGAACTAGAAGGATCAACTATATCCTCTACACCTTAGTTCTCAATCGAATTTAAGGATTTATAAGAGGCATGTGTTTGGACATAAGACTGGTCCATCTCAGTTCTTCACTACATATTCTGATCCTATTCTCCTATCATGTTGGTTTAGTAGACAAGCTATCTTAGGAGCTTGTGGATGATCTTTTTATTAAGCTGTTAGTGGTGCATACTTTATTGGACAATAGTACTTAGGGTTGGTAACACATAAACCAATAGTAAAAGTGCTATTTGGACCTAAATATATTTACAAAAATATTTATAATCATTTGACCATTGAATAAAAATAGATTTTTTTGGAGACGAGGAAGTGGAAAGGGAGATGTGATGAGAAGGAGGATAAGTGGTCCTCATTTATCTTTAGTGTTTATGTGTTTATTGGTGTGATGAAGGACTTGGGAAGGATAAAAAATTGAATTTAAAAGACCAAGACCAAATTTGGGTATAGCACATAGGCCCGATGCCTTTGGCACTGAAGTGTCAAGAGCTAATTTGGCGCTTAGACACCAATTTAAACTTGTGCCAATGCACCACACTAAAAGCAAGGGTTCTTCCTTCTTCTGTGATTGAGAGGCAATACTTAGGGTTCTTCCTTCCCTTCTATTTTTGATCGATTCCTGAAGATTTTGAGAGTGGAAACCACTTACCTAAGGTAAATTTCCACTCCTCTTGCATTTCTTTTCTTCATCCGGGGAACTTTATGGGTTTTTTGAAGGATTGTGAAGAAGGGGGAATTTTGTGGGGTGATTTTGATTAAGCCCATAACAAACATCTAGTACACATCTACATTATTCCTTTACCTCATTTCGTTGCATTGTTATTATTATACCTTTTCTATGTGATATGCATATATGTAAGACAAGACCTTGGGGATTGATGTTCTTATTAAAAAACCAGATGTGCTATGCCAAAACCGAAAAGAATTGATGGAAATTTTTATGAGATGAAAAAAAACCAAACAATAAAACCATTCCAAGCTTGGAACAAAACGAATTATTGGTAGAACCTGTTGGTAAAATGGATAGGAGGTAAAACTTGACCCAATGCTCAACGCAAACAAGAATGTTGGTATAAGACCGTCTCCCTATGCTTGACGTGAGGAAAGAACCTAGGTTCAATGGAAGACGCCACAAACGAGGTGGAAATCTACTTGATAAGTTGAGAAAGAACTCCTGAGGCGATGACCTAGAGTTCTGTTGGAATCCTATGGAAACAGTGGGAGCAACCGAAATGTAAATTTTTTTAGCAAGAATCAAAAGTCTCTTTCTCATTTGAAGTATGGCCTATATATAGGCTAAAGCTTACAAGCAAACAAAAGAAAAGATAAAATATCTTTTAAAACAAATGAAAAACTACATCAAGTTGGCATGCAAGCCATTATTAATCTACAATAAAAAATACAAAATATCCAGGAATAATAATATAACTCCTTTATCTTTGGGATTGGAATAAGTGGACAAATCTTTGTGGCTCTTTCTACTTAGATCCCCATGAATTGGCTTGAGTCTATGCCTTCTCTTGAAAAGGATTTGTCCTCAAATCAGTGCCTGCATCATTCCCCTCCTCTTGAAAAGGATTTGTCCTCAAATCAGTGCCTGCATCAAAAGGACTTAAATCAATAACATTGAATGTGACACTCACATTATATTTACGTGATAGATCCAGCTTGTAGGCATTGTCATTGATACGCTCAAGTACTTGGAAAGGACCATCTCCTCTTGGAAGTAGTTTGGAATGTCTTTGTTCCGGAAACCTTCTTTTCTCATGTGTAACTAGACCCAATCTCCAAGTTCAAAGATCATTTTGTGTCACCCCTTGTTGGCATGTTTTTCATATTACTTTGTTCTTTGTTCAATATTCAGTCGTGCCTTCTCTTGTATCTGCTTTACAAACTCAACCTTTTTTCCTACCATCCAATTTAACATGCTCAGAAATAGGTAATGGAATTAAAGCTAATGGAGCTAAAGGATTAAAACCATAAACAATGTCAAAAGCTGAAAAATTAGGAGCTAAATGAACAACCATATTATAAGCAAACTCAACATGTGGTAATCAATCTTCCCATGTTTTGATATTTTTCTTTATGATTTCCCTTAACAAATTAGGCAAATTCCTATTTACTACTTCAGTTTGACCATTAGTTTGTGGGTGACAAGTAGTAGAAAACAACAATTTGGTTCCTAACATGCACCACAAGGTTTTCCAAAAGTAACTCAAGAACTTAGGATCTCTATTAGAAACAATTGTTCTAGGCATACCATGTAATTTTATAATCTCCCTAAAGAACAAATCTGCAATATTAGAAGCCTCATCAACTTTGTGACATGGAATAAAATGTGTCATTTTGGAAAGTCGATCCACCACCACAAAACATAAATCTCTACCACGTTTAGTCCTAGGCAAACCTAGCACAAAGTCCATAGAAATGTCAACCCAAGGTGCATTAGGAATTAGTAAAGGAGTATACAAGCTGTTGGGTTACACTCAAGATTTAGCTTGTCGACATGTGACACTCCTACCACAAATTCTCTCGACATTCCGCCTCATGTGTGGCCAATAGAAGTGTTCCTGCAAAACAACTAGTCTTTGCAACTCCAAAATGTCCCATTAATCCCCCTCCATGAGATTCATGTACAAGCAATTCTCGCAAAGAACTTGTAGGCACACATAAATTATTTTCTCGAAATAGAGACCCATCATGTTTAAGAAATTTACCACAAGTAGTTTTATCACAAGCTTGATATTCATTACAAAAGTCAACATCATCAAGGTATAAATCTTTAATATGTTCAAAACTAAGTAACTTTGTATCAAGAGTAGATAGTAATGCATACCTTCGAGAAAGAGCATCAACAACCATATTTTCCTTACCTTATTTGTATCGAATATCATAAGGAAATGTCTCAACGAACTCTACCCAACAAACATGCCTTTTGTTTAGCTTGTTTTGACCTTTCAAGTGCTTCAAGGACTCATGATCAGTGTGAATCACTAACTCCTTAGGGCAAAGGTAGTGCTACCAAGTTTCCAAGGCTCTAACCAATGCATACATCTCCTTGTTATAAGTTGGATAGTTTAAGGTGGCCCCACTAAACTTTTCACTGAAATAAGCAATTGGTCTTCGTTCCTGCATAAGAACAACACCTATGCAAATACTTGAAGTATCACATTCAATTTCAAATGTTTTAGAAAAATCAGGTAAAGTAAAAACAGGGGCGTGGGTAATTTTTTCCTTGATAAATTGAAATTCCTTTTCCTGCACTTCTCCCCACTTGAACCGAACGTTCTTCTTGATTAATTCAATGAGTGGTGCGGCTATGCTACTAAATTCTTTCACAAAATGTTGGTAGAAACTAGCAAGTCCATGAAAACTACAAACATTACTTATACTAGCGGGACTAGGCCACTCAAGTATATCACACACCTTTTCTTCATCAACCTGTATACCCTACATACTCAAAACAAATCCTAAGACACAAAATTTATTGGTGCAAAAGGTATACTTTTCCAAGTTACCAAATAACTTTTCTTTTCTCAAAACATCTAAAGCAAGTTTTAAATGTTCAACATGATCCTTCAAGTTTTTGCTATAGATCAGAATATCATCGAAATAGACCACAACAAATTTTCCAATAAAAGCTAGCAAAACATGGTTCATTAGTCTCATGAACGTACTAGGTGCATTAATCAAACCAAAATGCATAATTAACCATTCTTGCAAACCATATTTTGTCTTAAAAGCAGTTTTCCACTCATTGCCTTCTTTCATCCTAATCTGATGATATCCACTTTTTAAATCAATCTTAGAAAACACACAAGATCCATGTAACTCATCTAGCATATCATCTAAGCGAGGAATAGGGTGTCTATACTTTACCATAATATTTTTGATGGCTCGACAATCCATGCACATTCTCCGAGACCCATCTTTCTTAGGAACTAGAATTATTGGAACAACACATAGACTCATGCTCTCTCTCACATACCCCTTCTCTATTGGTTCCCTAACCTGCCTTTGTAACTCTTTTGTCTCCTCAGAATTGCTTCTATATGCTGGATGGTTTGGAATGGTGGCTCCTGGTATAAAATCAATTTGATGCTCAATCCCAAGGAGAAAATATTTTTTACCTAAAAAAAAAAGAAACAACCAAGAAGAACACAAAAGCCCAACAAGAAAATTATGTGTTCAAGAACCATGAGGCTCTGATACCAAACTGATGTGCATATATGCAAGACAGGACTGTGGAGATTGATGTTCTTATTAGAAAACTGGATGTGTTATGCCAAAACCGAAAAAGAATTTAAGGAAATTTTTTTGAGATGCAAAAAAAAACCAAACAATAAAACCGTTCCAAGGTTGGAACAAACTGAATTATAAGTAGAACCTGGCGGTAAAATGGATGGATGGAGGTAAACCTTGTCCCAATGCTCAACACAAACAAGAACGTTGGTATAAGACCGTCACCCTATGCTTGACGTGATAATGGAAGACGCCACAAATGGGGTGGAAATTCGCTTGATAAGTTGAGAAAGAACTCCTTAGGCGATGGCCTAGAGTTCCATTGCAATCCTAAAGAAACCGCAGGAGACAACCCAAATGCAAGTTTTTTTTGGCAAGAATCAAATGTCCCTTTCTCATTTGAAGTAATGCCTATATATAGGCTAAAGCTTACAAGAAAACAAAAGAGAAGATAAAATATCTTCTAAAATAAATGAAAAACTACATCAACTTGGCATCGAGTTTTTGAAAGTCCGGGAGGAGAAATCGAATGAGTTATTGCCGGGCGGAGGTGTGAAAACTTTTGTTACACCACCAATTAAGTTGATGCAAATGTTGTGAAGGAGTTCTATGCCAATGTTATTTTTTCTGATGACGGAATCATTCAAGTGCGTGGGTTTCCTATTGAGTTTACTGCCGCCCGCATCAACTCTTTTTATGAACTCGCAGACTCTTATAGCTGCCAATATGAATCCTTTAGTACAATGGAAGACCCCCTCAATGATGTGATCAACTTTCTCACTGATGGGAAATGGACATGGAAGATAAAGCAGCGAGAACGGGTAAATTTTTCTGCTTCCATGCTGAATGCCACCTCTAAGGCGTGACACTATTTCATTTCCTCTACTCTATTACCGACCTATCACCATAGTGAGGTAACTAGAGATAGAGCTATTTTGAATTTCTGTATTCAAAATAGTAGAACTATAAATGTGGGGAGAATAATTCTTAAGAATATATTGACTACGACTAGGAGTATGACTAGTGGAGGTCTAGGACATCCTGGACTTATTTATACAATTTGAAAACATTTTGGAGTGGAAATTGGAGATGAAGAATGGGTTTACCCTATGAAACTTATTAGTAAAGATAATTTGAAGACTTATGAATCCCATGAGAAATGGAGAACTGGGAGTAGAAGTCAAGAACCTTCTACTAGTAGAGAAGTTCCCTCTACAAGTTATGACCTTCCACCTTCTAGTTCCCCTACCCTCTCTGATTTAATGAATGAGTTGACCTTGCTGCGGAAAAGCATAGAATTGATAAGTGAAAGGATTAAAGGTTTAGAACGTCGACATGATTATGATAGTGAGTACCTTCAAAGGCATTCAAATTTTGAGGTAGAGTATTCCGAAGCTCAGGCCCAACACTACAGAGGTGAGCCTGATGTCACTTTTTCTGAGTGCCCCCGATATACTCAATATCAGCCCAATCCACCTGCTGATTAAGGAGATGAAGATATAGCTTGGGATTTTGATATTGAATGAAATTGATGTACTTAATATTTGCATTTTTATTTTTGTGATCTTTTGTAATAGGAATGGATGTTTATGTATTTGGACTTTCATTATTATTATTATGTTGTACTTGGATGATTTTTAATTTTTGTTATAAAGTTAATGTTATAGTTAAATGTGCATGTGTAATTTAATAGACGTTGAGTTGTATTTTGTAATGTAATGTGATTTTTATTTTCGTATTTTAAAGTTTAATTGTTTTGTTTAGTATTGTGGATGTGTTAGGAAATATTGTGCTTGTTTTAGTTTTATACTTATTTCAAAATTTCATTACCCAGAAATTCCTCTAATGATTTATATGTGTAGAAAACTCCTAATATTACAGACTATGTGAAGTAAAAATTTGAGAAGGCCTGCAGAAATTTCAAAATGATGAAATTGCCTACAATATTGAGGTATGATTTATATTTATAGTATTTCTTTCTACTTGTATTATTTCATATTTAAAAATTTAAGTTTGGGGGAGGGAAGAAAAAGATTAACTATTAGAAGTCCTCTATTTCAATATTTTCAAAAATGATTTATATGATTTCATGTAGTGAATTTAATTGATGTAACTATAATTTTGTAGCCATTTAAATATTATGGTAGATTTAAAGAAATATTTTTGTAATGAAAATTAATTTTACAACTTAAGATATTTTAGTATAAGAGAATAAGATTATAGTTAACTATTTAAAGTAAAGGTAACTATATTTTGAAGTATTAAGAATCTGGAAATTCATTTGAGAAGAAAAGATTGGGGCTCAATGATGTAAAAACTATGAAATATTTATATGGTAAATGAATGCTTTGAGTTTCAAATTTAGGGAAAGAAAAGTGAAGCTCAAAATCATTAAAGGCTATCCAGATATAGTAATCCTCACTTTAAAAAGGAAAAATAAAGGATTGAAAACAATCCCTAAAAAGAAAAGAAAAAATATATAGGATTGAAAGCAATCCAAATGAAAAAGAGAAAAGAAAGAAAAAAACATGGAAGTGAGGAGAAGCTTGAAAATTTGCCTAATAAAAAATTGGTTTCATTGGACCTACCTAAAGGGAAAACCTAATACATTCCTGAACTTATATTTATGAATTAGATCTTTTATTAGTAGTGTTCCTATGAAGTTCCTATCATTTGAATATTCTAAGTGACTTAATATTATAACATATAGTCATTCTTGAAATGAATAGAAGACTAGAACTCTTAAACTTGATAACTAGATAATCTTTTAGCTACAGAATTAATTCAATTACTTGAATTTTTTTTCTGAAAATCTCACTATGGTATTTATTTAGATCAAACTTATAGTATTTCTGAATTAAAACTTTACTATAGTAGATCATAACTTTTATGTAGTACTAAAATTACTTGAGCACAAGTAATAGTTAAGTTTGGGGGATTTTGACCCAAGGAAAATATTTTGAGATTTTCATACCTATTTTATACTATTTTTGATAATATTGCACTTTAAAGAAATGTATTTTTGATGTTTTGTTGCAGGAATGATGAATTAGGGTCATTGGAGCAAAAAGATGCAAAAAGGAGCGAATTTGGAGCGAAAAGGACCAAAATGTGGAAATTTGAACTAAGCCTACAACGGCTCCCTCGACCCCGCCGACGGTGAGTTTTTCCCGAGGTATAGGACAAAATTCTTCAGAAGTCCGCTGACAGCGCCCTCGAGGCCGCCGCCGACGAGCTCGGCGGTTATGCCTACTCAAGCTTTGGATAATGCCAAATTTTGACAGGGATGGTTAGGCAACTCTTGGGAAAGCTCATCCACAACTTTAAAAGACTATTTTGGCCAAAAACTAAAAGGAGGGGGAGAGAATCTAGGGAAATGGTGATTTGAGATCTGAGTAGTTTTCTCTGTCTTTCTCTTTGTCTCGAAATTTATGAAATGGTGTTTGGAACTGGTGAAACCATAAAAATGTTTAAGAAATTGTGATGACCTTTTCACTTCGATCTTAATTTACTTTCAATCTGACCAATTGATTTGTTAAAATATGTTGAGTTTTACAACTAGAGTGATGATTACATCCAAGATTCAGGGAGGTCAAAGCCCTTGGATGTTGGGTGCAAAAAAATATGGAAATAATTTTATCGGGCGTAGAAATGGAAATTTTAGAGTGACAGACTAAAATCCCCAATTCAGTCATATCGTTTGGGTGCTGAAGTGTAGATGTTAGCCCTCAGGTGAGGGAAACATGGGAGCTCCGAAGTGAGAGCCGGTATCCTTCCAGCCCAACCGCAAATTCCATAAACAAGCGTATGATTAGTCAATGTTCTTTATGCCTGGACCAAATGGTAAATAATAGATATGCGCCTATTTGGAACAATATAAATTAAACTAATTCACTTTATCCATTCACTATAATTTCTTAACAAGGAGAATGATGTTTTCTTATATATTGAATATCACAATTAAACCCTCATTAGTATCATTAGTTATTTAATAGTTATTAAAATTACCTATTTATTTCAATTGTCTATTAGTGACAGATAAACAAATTGAACTTTGTTGTTGTGATTAAAGTATTGCTTTTTTAAAATCTTAGTTTGTGATTCTAAACCACTCCCTGTGAGATTGATATCTAGGACTCCATTAGAGCCCTATATTACTTGAGCGATATGTATACTTACGTTGATAAGTGTAACTTTACAATTATAGAATATTTATTACGTCCATATTTAGCTTATATTTTAAGCATATAAAAAGTCGCGGTCATCAACCCCACAAGAAATTCTTGTTAAGGCATCGCGAATGATACGGGGTCACTCTCCTAATGAGCAAGACAACTATCGAGGTGAATGGGCAAGAAAACAGTCATGCAAGAAGCCCACATTGTGACCCATTGACTGAAGTACAGGGCAATCACAACGGGGTTGCCCAAAAAGGCAGTCACATATCATGAAAATGATTGCAAAGATGCTACATGAAATATAACACAAAAACTGGATGTACCGGTACAACATGCTACCTATAAAGAGAAATCAAACTTGCCTGGGGACCCGTGGTGCCATGCAACTAGCACACAATAGTTATAAGTGAGTTTGTATTGAGTAAAATGATACTATAAAAAGTATTCACACTTTACTCAAAAGAAACTCAGTGAGCACATATGGAAACATGCAGCAGACATATGAAAAGTGTATCGAAGTGACAGGGCGAGTAAGTCATGAGGGTAGTGACTCAGAAGTTATGGGAATGTCATGTAGGCAGCGACTAAAAAGATGGGTATGCCAAGGACGCAGTGACCCGGAGGTGGGCATGTCATGATGACAGCGGCCCGAACAAATGGTATATTGAAGAGCCAGTGACCCGGAAGTGCAGCTTAAGCAAGTGATAATGATCATGAAAATAAATGCACACATGATATGATGCAGCAAGCAAGCAGACAAGCATACACGTGCACTTACATAACATACAAGGTGATGCAAAAGCATATAAGCATGCAAGTGTTTGATCGATCGGACCATGGTAGTCAGTCAGACTGAAGAAGTTGGTGAATAAGTTTAGGGTAACCTATCTAACCCAAAAAGATGGGTGATCAGCTCAGGACAGTCGATTGATTCAAAAACAAGATCTAAGATCTGTAAAGGGTGGTCGATCAACCCGAAGTGCTCACGCAGCAGGTAATCACAGGCAAAAATACAACAAGATGGACCATTCACATGCAACACAAAATCAATGCTTGATGGCATGTCGAACTCGTCCTAACGACCTCACGTGGGTACCTAGGGTTGATGCTCTTGGATTTGCGACCTCGCTGCCTCCAAATTTGGCGAGGCTATGTGGAGGGCTTCCCCTTTGATTTCTCATAGGGGAAACTCATCACCATTCATAGGGCAGACTAGCTACAAAGTTTTTTTCGCTCTACAAACACCCATGATCTTATATAATGGACTAGCTACAAAGCTTTTTCCATCATGTAAGATTGAACTCAACCGACTTCTCCAATGAAAGTTGGGAGCTCTAAAATCATGGAAATTTAGGATTCCAACCCGGTAAGATTAAGATCCAAGCCTCACAACAGGGAATCACTCAACTTCATATAAGATTTGGCCAGCGATGAGATTCCTAACCTAGGGCTTCCTCTATGGGAAAGCAAAGATCCATCACATAGGCACTTAACTACATTGACTCACATAGGTGCACGGACCCCTTGTGGATGATCGAATCCCCATGCCATGATCAGACTAAACTTAGGGCTAGCTAAGAGTTTTAGGGAATCTCATTGATGTGATGGTTGCAAACATGTTCTCTTTATGCTGAAGAAGAACCCACGTGTTGAGCCTGCTGTGTCAGTCTATGCGCCAATGTACTTCGCAGAATATGTACAGAACAACGGAAAAAGCCAATGAGAAAAAGAGATGTATGCAAGTACCCAAAATAAACATCATAACATATGAAAATACGACTGACACTTACCTTTGAAAAAAGGTTGGACGGGAACATGTGAAAGGTTGCAAGTGGCTTCCCAAAAACTAAGGCATCACCACAAGAAAAATCTAGAACCCTTCCACCCATTTTCTTCCATTGTTCCGGGTAGGAGTAGCTTGAAATGTAGATTAAAATAGGAAGTTTGTATCTCTACATGCAGCAAACTGAGAGGGAGGTGCTGGAGGAGCCTCCTAGGGTGTCTCCTCAAAGGGGCAAGGATCAGGCAGAGGAATTCTACGCGAAGGAGGTCCAGGCAACTGAGGCCGGCTGTAGGAGATGGATGCCGACAATAGAGCTTCCGATGAGAAGAGGCATCGATTAGCCAACCAGATTCAT
>NEWO01000572.1:607893-676453 GCA_003013225.1 Phalaenopsis aphrodite
GGATAAATATCCATTCTAAATGAACCATGGATTAATGTATTGTGAAGATATGGTGTACCCTAGTTCCAAATCAACACCTAGGGTCGACCCTAAAGCCAAGTAATCCTATAGGGATTCTTCTTGAATTCTTTCATAATGATCTTACCTACCAAATGCTAGAGGTTAAGATCAGTATGTGGACTTTCAAGTTGAGTAAATAGGAGAGTTTTGAATTTCTAATGATGAGGGTACCTTTTCTAGTTTTCTAAGACTAGTCAATAGGAAAGTCTTATGGCTAGACCTAGGCTACTAAAGAAGTTTTTAGACCTCAACCAAAAGTGAGGTCAACACACATCTACATTATTCCTTTGCCTCATTTCATTACATTGTTATTATTATACCTTTTATATGTGATATGCATATATGTAAGACAGGACCGTGGGGATTGATGTTTTTATTCAAAAACCAGATGTGCTATGCCAAAACCAAAAAGAATTGATGGAAATTTTTATGAGATGCAAAAAAAATCAAACAATAAAACCATTCCAAGGTTGGAACAAACCGAATTATAGGTAGAACCTGGTGTTAAAATGGATAGAGGAGGTAAAACTTGACCCAATGCTCAATACAAACAAGAACGTTATTATAAGACTGTCAACATATGCTTGACGTGAGGAAATAACCTTGGTACAATGAAAGATGCCACAAACGAGGTGGAAATCCGCTTGATAAGTTGAGAAAGAACTCCTCAGGCGATGACCTAGAATTCTGTTGGAATCCTAGGGAAACCGTGGAAGCAACCCAAATGTATGTTTTTTTGGAAAGAGTCAAAAGTCCCTTTCTCATTTGAAGTAAGGCCTACATATAAGCTAAAGCTTACAAGAAAACAAAAGAAAAGATAAAATATCTTTTAAAACAAATGAAAAACTACATCAAGTTGGCATGCAAGCCATTATTAAATTACAATAAAAAATACAAAATATCTAGCAATAATAATATAACTCCTTTATCTTTGGGCTTGGAATAAGTGGGCAAATCTTTGTGGCTCTTTCTCCTTAGATCCCCATGAATTGGCTTGAGTCTAAGCCTCCTGAACTAATACATTAAGAGCTTCTTTTACCCTCTTTACATGACATCTACTAATTGGCCCACATGGAACTTGAATTAAATCTTCTCTTGAAGTCATGTCACTGTCATCAATGCTATCATTTGCATCATTCCCCTCCTCTTGAAAAGGATTTGTCCTCAAATCAGTGTCTGCATCAAAAGGTCTTAAATCAGTAACATTGAAAGTGACACTCACATTATACTTAACTGGTAGATCCAGCTTGTAGGCATTGCCATTGATATGCTCAAGTACTTGGAAAGGACCATCTCCTCTTGGAAGTAGTTTGGAATGTCTTTGTTCTGGAAACCTTCTTTTCTCATGTGTAACCAGACCCAATCTCCAAGTTCAAAGATCATTTTGTGTCACCCCTTGTTGGCATGTTTTTCATATTGCTTTGTTCTTTGTTCAATATTTAGTCATGTCTTCTCTTGTATCTGCTTTACAAACTCAACCTTTTTCCTACCATCCAAGTTAACATGCTCAGAAATAGGTAATGGAATTAAATCAAATGGAGCTAAAGGATTAAAATCATAAACAATTTCAAAAGGTGAAAAATTAGGAGCTAAATGAACAACCATATTATAAGTAAACTCAACATGTGGTAAATAGTCTTCCCATGTTTTGATATTTTTCTTTATGATTCCCCTTAACAAATTAGACAAATTCCTATTTACTACTTCAGTTTGACCATTAGTTTATCGGTGACAACTAGTAGAAAACAGCAATTTGGTTCCTAACTTACACCACAAGGTTTTCCAAAAGTAACTCAAGAACTTAGGATCTCTATCAGAAACAATTGTTCTAGGCATACCATGTAATTTTATGATCTCCCTAAAGAACAAATCTGCAATAATAGAAGCATCATCAGCTTTGTGACATGGAATAAAATGTGCTATTTTGGAAAATCAATCCACCACCACACAAAGTAAATCTCTACCATGTTTTGTCTTAGGCAAACCGCTGAAATATCAATCCAAGGTGCATTAGGAATTTGTAAAGGAGTATACAAACTGTTGGGTTACACTCGAGATTTAGCTTGTCGACATGTGACACCAGAAATCCTCTCGACATCCCGCCTCATGTGTGGCCAATAGAAGTGTTCCTACAAAACAGCTAGTCTTTGCAACTCCAAAATGTCCCATGAATCCCCCTCCATGAGATTCATGTACAAGCAATTCTTGTAAAGAACTTTTAGGCAAACATAACTTTTTTTCTCGAAATAGAAACCCATCATGTTTAAGAAATTTACCACAAGTAGTTTTATCACAAGCTTGATATTCATTACAAAAGTTAACATCATCAAGGTATAAATCTTTAATATGTTCAAAACCAAGTAACTGTGCATCAAGAGTAGATAGTAATGCATACCTTCGAGAAAGAGCATCAGTAACCACATTTTCCTTACCTTGTTTGTATCGAAATGACATAAGGAAATGTCTCAATGAACTCCACCCAACGAACATGCCTTTTGTTTAGCTTGTTTTGACCTTTCAAGTACTTTAAGGACTCATGATCAATGTAAATCACGAACTCCTTAGGGCAAAGGTAGTGCTGCCAAGTTTCCAAGGCTCTAACCAATGCATACATCTCCTTGTCATAAGTTGGATAGTTTAAGTTGGCCCCACTCAACTTTTCGCTGAAATAAGCAATTGGTCTTCGCTCCTGCATAAGAACAACACTTATGCTAATACTTGAAGTATCACATTCAATTTAAAATGTTTTAGAAAAATCAGGTAAAGTCAAAACAGGGGTGTGGGTAAGTTTTTCCTTGATAAGTTGAAATGCCTTTTCCTGCGCTTCTCCCCACTTGAACCTAACATTCTTCTTGATTAATTCAGTGATTGGTGTAGCTATGCTACTAAATTGTTTCACAAACTGTCGGTAGAAACTAGCAGGTCCATGAAAACTACGAACATTACTTATACTAGCGGAACTAGGCCACTCAAGTATAGCATGCACCTTTTCTTCATCAACCTGTATACCCTACATACTCAAAACAAATCCTAGGAAACAAAATTTATTGGTGCAAAAGGTACACTTTTCCACGTTATCAAATAACTTTTATTTTCTCAAAACATCTAAACCAAGTTTTAAATGTTCAACATGATCCTTTAAGTTTTTGCTATAGATCAGAATATCATCGAAATAGACCACAACAAATTTTCCAATAAAAGCTCACAAAACATGGTTAATTAGTCTCATGAAAGTACTAGGTGCATTAAACAAACCAAAATGCATAACTAACCATTCTTACAAACCATATTTTGTCTTAAAAGCAGTTTTCCACTCATTGCCTTCTTTCATCCTAATCCGATGATATCCACTTTTTAAATCAATCTTAGAAAACACACAAGATCCATGTAACTCATCTAGCATGTCATCTAAGCAAGGAATAGGGTGTCTATACTTTACCATAATATTTTTGATGGCTCGACAATCTACACACATTCTTTGAGACCCATCCTTCTTAGGAACTAGAATTACCGGAACAAAACATGGACTCATGCTCTCTCTCACATGCCGCTTCTCTATTGGTTCCCTAACCTGCTTTTGTAACTCTTTTATCTCCTCAGAAATGCTTTTATAGTCTGGATGGT
The DNA here is from genome assembly GCA_003013225.1 of Phalaenopsis aphrodite. Classification (NCBI taxonomy): domain Eukaryota; kingdom Viridiplantae; phylum Streptophyta; class Magnoliopsida; order Asparagales; family Orchidaceae; genus Phalaenopsis; species Phalaenopsis aphrodite. The sequence continues at coordinate 611,578 of NEWO01000572.1, forward strand.
TTGTAAAGAAGTACAATCATTGGTTGGCTTAAAAATAATGCTCTCTTGATCTCACTTGCCTTTACATAAAAAATTCTTTTGTTTTCTTTCGTCTTTTCTCTTAATGGCTGCTTGTTCCATTTCTTCCTTTTTCTCATTTGGGTCAACCTCTTTATGTTGATCACTCCTTTTCGTTTGACAATAATCATTTTGTAATCTCACTTGATCCTCGTAGTCCTCCTTTAGTTTCATTAACACAAGAGTAATAATTCTATCATTGACTTCAAACAAGTATTTATTAGTGAAACCATCATGTTTAACTCATCGGTTAAATTGCCATGGTCGGCCTAGTAAAAAATGGTCCGCTCGCATTTGCACTACATCACACAAGACTTCATCTTCGTATTTCTTAATGCAGAATGAGACCAAAACCTGCTTGTTCACCTTTACCTCGCCACTATCATTAAACCATTGCAACTTGAAGGCTGGGAATGCTTGATGGTTGACATTCCTAGTTTTTGAACCAAAATAGTGATAGCAGCATTAGTACAACTTCCTCCATCAATGACCATACTACATACCTTGTTTTGTACATGGCACCTAGTGTGAAAAATATTTTCTCTTTGAATTTTATCATCAACCTTGGTTTGCACACTTAAAGCCCTTTTTGTGACTAACAATTCTCCTGTGACCGCATATTCTTCACATTCAATTTCCTCTGTTATCCATCAATATATGACCATGATTCTTTTGTTAGGACATTGGTTGGCTATATGACCCCCTGCCTTGACATTTAAAACATTTAATGTCCTGATTTCTAGAAGTGGACGGGTCAATTTTTCCTTAAGTTCCTTGGTTGATTGTCTCTTGTCTTGGCTCTGGTTTGGACTTTGCAATTGGTTTGTCTTCTTTTTTCTGAAAATTTGGCTTGCATGAAGATCCTACACTAATTGACAATGTGGGCCTCCCCTCCTCTTGAGTTGTTGCTCTACCTTGATGACCACAAGTAACATGTCCTCCAACTCCACATAATGTTGCATTTCCACTCTATCTTGGATTTCTGGGTTTAAAACATTTAAGAATCTAGCCATAGTAGCTTCTCGGTTCTCTTCTACATTAGCTTGAATCATAGCAATCTCCATATCTTGATAGTAATCTTCCACACTTCGATTACCTTGCCTAAGCCTTTGTAACTTCTGATACAACTATCGATAGTAATGGCTTGGCACAAATTGCTTCCCCATAACAACTTTCATTTCTTCCCATGTTTCTATTGGGCGTTTTCGATTTCTCCTCCTCCTCAACATTAATTGATCCCACCAAACAATAACATAATCAGTAAATTCCATGATGACCAATTTCACCTTCTTTGTTTCAGAATAGTTGTGGTAGTCGAACACTAATTACATCTTATTCTCCCATTCAAGATAGACTTCAGGATTTTTTTTGTCTTCAAAGGAAGGAATGTTCATCTTAATACCTACCAAGCTATTATCGTCTCTATTCCTAATGTCTCTAGCTTGCCCACCATAGTGCCTCCTCTCAACAAATAAATCTCTATCGTTCTCTTCATCAAATCCAGCCTCATAATATTCTTCATCCTCCTCTCTCACTCCTCTTGATGGAACTCTCTCCCTTTGCCTATTGAAAAAATTTCGTGGCTGTCTTTGTTGGATTCTTCCCTCTACCCGTTCCAATCTTTCATGAATTTGCTCTAACTCAGCCCTCATCATTCTTCTCATCTCCCCCACCAATGCTTGAAATTGGAGATTAGAAATGGTGGTTTGCCTTTCCTCTTCTTCAAAATTCATTTGGGACATGATTGTGGACTTACAATGAAGGTAGGTAAGCAAGAACTAAAAATTAACTACTCAAATCAAATTCTAAATCACCATTAAAAAAGAAAAAAATCAAATGTTGAGCAAAACATTGGGATGATGATAATGAAATACGAATTTTGCTATCTTGAATCAAAACAAAAGCAATACTAAACTGATATGGACACTCATATCAAGAACAAGAAATGATATCAAGCAAAACAAGAATATCAACAAAGAAATAAAAATAACAAGATCACAATAAGATGATTTGTATTTTAAGAAACAAAAATAACAAGAATGAAAATAAAAAGTTCACATCAAGAACAACATTTATCATAAACAATATCAAGAACAACATGATTTGAACAATAACATGAATATTGATTCAGACAATTTGGATAATAAATAGAACAACTAATATGAATAATAACGAGGACAATCACATGAGTAATAATGATGTGAATATTAACAAGAACACAAATATGAATGATTATGAGAGAAGCTAATTGAACAATTAATTACGAAATAAATTACATATTGGATTACTTAGTAAAAATTGAACATAGACGAAAAATTGGACATAAGAAACAAGAAAACAACTAATCTCATTAATTACCTAAAAAAAGGAAACAACCAAGAAGAACACAAAAACCCAACAAGAAAATTATGTGTTCAAGAACCATGGGCTCTGATACCAAACTGATGTGCATATATGCAAGACAGGACTGTGGGGATTGATGTTCTTATTAGAAAACTGGATGTGCTATGCCAAAACCGAAAAAGAATTGAAGGAAATTTTTTTGAGATGCAAAAAAAACCAAACAATAAAACCGTTCCAAGGTTGGAACAAACTAAATTATAAGTAGAACCTGGCAGTAAAATGGATGGATGGAGGTAAAACTTGACCCAATGCTCAACGCAAACAAGAACGTTGGTATAAGACCGTTACCCTATGCTTGACGTGATAATGGAAGACGCCACAAATGGGGTGGAAATCCGCTTGATAAGTCGAGAAAGAACTCCTTAGGAGATGGCCTAGAGTTCCATTGGAATCCTAAAGAAATCGTAGGAGACAACCCAAATGCAAGTTTTTTTTTTGGCAAGAATCCAATGTCCCTTTCTCATTTGAAGTAATGCCTATATATAGGCTAAATCTTACAAGCAAAAAAAAGAGAAGATAAAATATCTCCTAAAACAAATGAAAAACTACGTTAAGTTGGTATGTAAGTCATTATTTAACCGCAATAATGAATCAATAATAATATAACTCCTTTATCCTTAGGCTTGAAATAAGTTGACAAATCTTTGTGGCTCTTTCTCTTAGATCCCCATGAATTGGCTTGAGTCCAAGCCTCTTGGACTAATTTATTAGGTGCTTCTTTCACCCTCTTTGCACGACATCTACTAATTGGCCCACATGGAACTTAAATTAAATCTTCTCTTGAAGTTGTGTCATTGTTATCCATGCTATCATTTTCATCACTATGGACCCTAAAACTAAAGTTGGAAAATCTAAATATTTTTATGATAAGAAGAAGTTTGCAGCTCCAAAGCTCAGGAGCGATACAATGATTTCTTAGTGTCTAAGACGTTGATTGCGGAAAGGGGTTTCATTAGTCCCGAGGGTGCTGTAGAAGCTATAATTGTTAGGTGTTCCTAGGAAGCTTTTTGGTACGCCACTTTTGAAATAGTGATTTCTATAGTGAGAGAGTTCTATTCAAACCTTCCTAAAGCAGCTCTTGATTCGATATATGTGAGGGAGAAGCGAGTGGCTATCTCCCCTTCGCACATTAATGCGTTGTTTCGTTGGGGGATGTCCTAGGAAGTTTCTACTCCAGCTTTATCCATATTGATTTTGAACTTGATTAAATTATTAATTTTTTTTACCAATGGGAGAGGGTTGTGGAAGGTGAGGAATGGCCATAAGATAACTATTTTTTCATCTAAAATTAAATGCTCCTTCTAAGGCTTGACATTACTTTATTTCTGCCAAGCTCCTACCTTCTATCAATTTGAGTAAGTTCTCTCATTCAAACCATGAAATCTATAGACATAAGAGCTTTAATTTATCACTCCATCAATAATGCTACAATGGGAAGATTCACACTAGGGTTAGGTCACCCTTCTACTATCTTCACCCTTTATCAACATTCTGATGTCACGTTTGAGGGAGAAGGGAGGAGTAGCTTCATATTTTGAAACCCATTTCTAAGGTCATTGTGAACTTATATGATAAACATGTTGTTTTTGGGCTGAAAGCGAGTTCTTCTCAGGCTCCTTCCTTTTCTCATCCTTCTACTTCCTATTCTCAGCCTAGACCCTCTACTAGCATTGCCTCAATGTCAAAGCAACTGAAGACTGTGGAGTATGACATCTCTATTATTTACATAGAAGTCTATGATATTTTTTATCATTTGGCACATTTGGACTAGCAAAATAAATGCCAATGTGATCATGATGTTTTTTTCATGTTACTCAAGTGGAGATGTATAGAAGGAGTTGGTGGATTGGTGGGGACAACTCAATGAAGTTTTCATTTTGTCCACCTTACCAGATATACGCATAACATGCATATGGAGGTAGATTCAGAGAAAGAAGGTTCTGACGTAGTGGATAAATAAAATGAAGATTAGTGTATTCTTTTTTTGATGTGGATGGTTAGATGTTATTTTCCTATTACTGTTGCTGCTGATATATTTTCATTTATTTGTTTCTGATGTATTGGACACTATGTTTATTTTTATTCAGTAGTTATTGTTCTCTCTCAATTAGTTTTTTTATTGCTCTGGACTAGTGTACCTACCTATTGGAATATTGTGAAATCTTTCAGGTTTAATTTCATTTATTTTTTTCTTACCCTATTTAGTGGTAATTTAGTTTCTATTGCATACTTGTTCTTTCTTGCTATGTTTGTTAATTTTGTTGATATTCAAATGTGGTAAATGTATTTATGCACTATTTTCTTCCCTTATATTCATGTTTTACACTTCTTAATATAGTAAAAATTAAGTTTAGGGTAGGAGAGAAAATTTTTTTAAAAAATAAGTTTATTTTTCCTCAATAACATACATTAAATTGTTATTATGTAAAAGGAATTGAGGTATGCAGTGTAATTTTAAAGTATTATAATTTTAAGGAAAGAAAACATAGTATCTTTATTTTAATTGTTATGTAGTGTTGGGTTAACTTGTAGTTTAGCATGTAGAAAAATGGTTTCACTTTTTATTTTTGCAAAGAGTTATATTATTGTTTAACTAGGATTCCTTAGATATATAATTCATAAGTATTAAGCCTCTATTCTGTCATAGTTTAAATTATTACATATTAAAGTGAAGGAGTATGGTAGGCATCACTTTAGGGAGTTGATAGTGGAATTCTAAACCATTAAAGTCTATCCAGGTATGGTAATCCCCCTAAAATAATGTTAAGGATTTAAATATACATCCTTAAGTAAGAAAAAGAAAAGTGATTAAAAGAAAAATATTGAGTGGAGAGAAACTTCAGGAGGTGCCTAATCAATAATTGGTTTCACTAGATTCTTTTTAAAGTTGAAGCATTATTACATTCCTAAGCTTATGTGTAATAAAAGTGTATTTGTATTTTTTTTAAAATGGAGTTTTTAAATTCTATTTTTCACCATTTAAGTTACATTAGTTAACATTTATTAACTTCTTTAAATGAGAAGTTTACTTTTACGCTAGGGCTAGACTTGTTTTCAAAAATTAATTTAATTTATTTGCTATGAGTTTTCTTGACGTAAAGTTGCTAATAATTTTATTTAAACCCACTTCCTCAAATTAATAGATTTGGTTTTAAAATTTTAGTGTTACTTGAGGACAAGTAATACTTAAGTTTTTGCGATTTTGATGTGTAGAAAATTATGCTTAATTTTATTTATATTTTGTACATTTTTTTAACAAAATTCCACTTTAAAGATGGTATTTTTATTTTTTTTGTTGATACAATGGGTAGTAGAAGTGGAACAAAGTGGAGAAGAAATGGAGCAAAGCGGAGATGATATGGAGCAATTGGAGATTCAAGAGACTGGCACCTAGACGCCAACCATTGGGCGAGAAGGTGCTCTTACCAAGTGCCTTAACACCACTTACTTAGGTGCTTAGGCACCAGTATACAACCGAGCATATAGAGACATTGGTGCTTAGGAGCCAGTTTAGTGACGCCTAGGCACCAGTAACTATTGGGTAGTTTTTCAACAGTTTCAACCCATGACGTGGGGATTTATTTGGCAGATTAAAAGCAGTTCTTGATGGAGAATTAGGGAAAATCTTTTTTGTGGAGAAGAAGGAGAGAAAGGTAGAGTTTGTTGCTGAGGAGAATTAGGATTTTACTGGGTTTGGTGAGATTTGAGAGCTGTATTGTATGGAGAATATTCAACACAATAGTAAGGGTTCTAGATATATTCTATAAGAGCATTTTCAGAGCATTGTAAAGTGGAAGAAGTTAAGTATTGTGTATTTTTTACTATACTTTTGTAAAACACAATTACCTAGTGGATATGTTTTATGATAAAGTTGTTTTGTGGTGTTTTCTCTATGCTTTAAGAGTAGTCTTTTTATCTTCCTCTTGTAATGATTATGTTAGTTTTGTAGGAATAGTATAATGCTTTTAAATTTGGTTTTAATCTTTAATGTGATGAGTACGCTTCATTTACTTTTCATTCTGACCAAGTGATTAGTTAAAATATGTTGTGATTCATAATGACTTTGGAGACATATGAAAGAATGATTAGAATATTTGTGTTGAACTATAGGGTATGAAGCAATTGTAAACTATAAGTATATGCAAATTGATAGAAAAATAATCTTTGATGGGTTCAAATCAATGTTTAAGGAATTAAAACCCGTTTAACCGAACTTCTGTATGCACTTTTGGATAAGGCAAAAAAGAGAGTTGCTCCTATTTGTCACCAGCCACAATTACAATTTATGGTATTCATTTTCCTACATAATACTTATATTATTGCAAGGGAGGGTACTGTTATATCTTGATTGTCACCAACTGAAATAAATTTAGTAGAATTTCTATAGGAGTAAACCTTCAATTGTAGTTTTTAATTTTGTATAACGAGTTAATACAACATAAAACCAACATTACTTCCAGGCTCAGACTAATTTTAGCAGGTTAGAAGTTCTATTAAGTCTAACTACCTCTCTCCTTGTGGGATCAACATTTCGGACTCAAAATTTGATATTACTGATACAATACATACACTTGTGTGAAGCCACTGCACTTAGAATTAGGGCATCTCAAGATTTTATCACCACTTTAGGATGTGTCAGCCCATCAAGGTGCTCAATTTGACTTTAGGAATGACAAATTTGAAATCCATTTAATGTTCCATTTAGCCACTAAAATTTTACAAAAGTAGTTGAACGGCTTGATTCAGGATTGATTTGACTTGGATTGAAACAATTTTGGTGTTATTGTGTTCTTTTCATCGAGTTGGTCAATTTGACAGTAAGTTTGCTAAATCAGAGTTCTAGATAATTTTTAATTTGATTTTGAAGGTTTTTTTGCAAATAAAATGACTTGAGATTTGTAGCATGCCTCAAGATCTATCTTTTATAATGAAAATTTAGCATATTAACTGGCCCAATTTTGGAGATAGGTTAATTTTTTCAAATGAAAATATAAAAAAATTAAGTGTCTTTTATTGTTATTTTTATTGGTTTGTGGCGGATTGCTACCAAAGACTAAGGCAGACGATGGCCGAGCTAAAGATGGTGGTGGTGGTAGAGTTTAGTGATGGTGGCGGCCGAAGGTGGTGGCCTGAGGCAGAGGCCTGTGGTGGTGGAGTTGGGTGTGGTCGGTGGTTAAGACCAGTAGCAGAGGTGGCAACACATGGCTATAGAGACATTAACAAATTGATGATGATGCCGAAAAAAACAGGAGGAGTCTGATTGAGGTGGACGGAGGAGGACATTAGTGGTGGCGGTTGAAAGTGGAGGCTAATAATAGTGGTGACCTGAGTCTGGTGGCAAAGGTCTATGGTAGAGGTCAGCGACATCGGGGGTTGATCAAGTCTGCTATGGGTTGGATCAGGCTAGTCAAACCTTTGATCGGTTAGTGGGGTGATTCGGTGGATGGTGGAAGACTGCATTAACGTTTGGGAGACATGGGTTTCAACAACGTTGGAACATGCAAACCATGTGATTTTATGCAGATCACTCCGTACAACTGTTTAATTGTGTGAAATCAGATGACTGCTTGAGTTGCTGCGGGAAAACTTGGATTTTGGCCATTTTTTACAATTTTTTAGATTTTTTTATCCTATAAAAGGACAAAAAAGAGGATAAAAATAAGGATTTTCCAACATGTTGTTGTGTGATCATCAAAGCTCCCTTTAACATTATTTTGCCCACCCAGAATCTCCCAATTTATTTTTGTGTGAACAATGGAGTTTCCTTTTGTGTTGTTGTTGCCCATCTCAAGGTCTCCTAGCTTGCTTTTATGCGATCGATGGAGCTACCTTTTGCATTGCCATTGTCCAACTCAAAGTTTCTTAGCTTATTTTTATTTATAAAAATAGAGCTCCCTTTTGGGTTATTATGCCCACCTCGGAGTCTCCCAAATTATTTTTGTGCAATTAACAAAGCTCACTTGGTCTACTGTTGTGCCACCTTTTGTGTTGTCGTGCATCTCCAGAGTCACTTGACCTATTATTGTGCCATCAACAGAGATTCTTTCTTATGTTATTCCATTGTATTCTCTCGTAATACTATTATTCTTCTAGAGGTGCATTTATATGTTGCTAGTGCATTTTTTACAGGAGATTTTTTCGTGCTTCGAGATGTGAACATCTAAGGAATTCAGTCCCCTTAAAAATTAGTAGAAATACCAGAATTTTGAGAAGGAGATGTTGATATCATTGAAGATGAGCAGCCGCTTTTTTCGTTTGCTTGGAGTAATGAGCTTGCAAAGATCGACCACATCCTTAATGAGAATATGAATGTGAATAACTCTTGTATAGTACACATATTATTGTTGGTAAATCAATTATTGAAGTGCAGAGATAAAATATCATCAATGATAGTTTTCTTTCTTAGCAACACCGAGAACTGATGGATACTTAAGCAGAACAAAGGGTGGCATGGGCAAACCTCGACCAAAACACAGACTTTGTAGGCTTTTAAAAAAAGCTTGTTGACTACTAAAGAGGATAATATAAAGTTGGGATCCTATCACATAAGAATAAAATTCCACTGATGCTTTTAACAAAGTTTTTATTGATTGTATCCTTGGATTGTAGCTAATCTTAAGGGCATGTCTTTCATCCAGAAGTGTAATGACCCCCCTTTGGATTGGAAAAGGGATACAGCATAAAGGTACTTACAAGAACATATTGCTAATGAAGATAAGATTTTATCGTAGATTAGTACTTTTTGTCTATATGCTTGTATTGGTTGCTTTATTTGCTAACTTATTGTATCTTTTGTACTAATATGTGTTGGTCTTTGTAGTTTTTTCTACTTTGATGTGTGTTGGTTCATTCGACTCTTTATTTTCTTGATGAAATTCTTTATACCTTGTTAAAGTGTATACTTTTGACCTCATATTACGCTTGTTAAGTGTCACTTCATTATTTATATCGCAGTACATTCTTAGATTGAAAAATTGTATGGAGTGCTAAGAGCTACCAAAACTTATTGAAGTTAAACAATGTCAACCCATCACAGGTTATGTTACCAGTGAAAAAAACTTTCTAGTTAGGGATGCACAACTTATTCTAGGTTTTTAGTCGGAGCTCCTACTCGAAAATCATAACATGTAATGGATGTAGTTGATATACTTGGAAATGATCGATGGTGTTTACCTGTTATGGGCAAAGATGATTGAAATTAACAAGAAATTTTAACTTTTCTAAAGTTGTTAGTTGAAGCTTCTGCTTGATGATTATAATCTATTATGTAAGCGATCGAAGGGAAATTCAACAAGGATTTTTTATCTACCTAATGCTATTATTTAAAGCTTATGCTTGAAAACTGTAGCTTGTGATGGAAGAGGTTGAATCGAGTCTCCCTATAACCGATTAAGCCTAGAATGAGGTGTCAGAGATACTTTATATATTTTGAGACTATGACATAGGTTGAGATGGGCCTTACCTTTTTCATGGCAATATAGTTGTGACCATATTTTCTAACTTCTATATAATTACTTTTGAATTTGTTATCCTATGATGGGGGTGTTGCCCATGAGCTTATAAAACATCACATGTATCAAATTTTGAAGAGATTCACTTCTTGATCAAGTTTAGGAAGAAATCAAGATGGCGGGGGAGATGAGGGAGCGGCCTTTGTGATGAAAGTTTCCTCCTAGCCTAGAATGGATTTTGAAGATTTCATGACTTGATGAAATGTGAGATGAGTATACCATCATAGTCGTGCTTGAAATGTTAACGTGAATTACATTTCGAGATCACAAAGAAGGTTTCCTCTTGAACTTGAAGTAGTTTTCATAAACTTTGTGTATGAATAAGATGTGAAATTACTATCCCAACTTAATCATGCCTAAGATGTTAACATTAAAGAACTTTTGATATCGAAGTGATGTAAAGAAGAAGGGGCTTAGCATCTCAAACTTCAGGACTGTGTTGAATGGGAGTTCTTTTCCCACAGATGGTGCCAAAAGATTCATAGTAATAAAGTAATAAATTAGTGTCTCAACATAGTATAAGATCAAACACACACAAATAAAATAAATGTATAAGAAGCAGATAGCACAATTTTTTCATGGAAAACCCAAAAAATTGAAAAAAAAAACATGTGGCCTAGCCCAGTCAAAGTAATCCACTATATAATTATGATTACATATGCTCACACTTTTTTTTTAAATAAGGAAGCTGGAATTACAATGTTAATGTACAATTATATTTCATCAATATTAGGTGTAACGAGTTGCAAAAGTGATAGTCAGCACTTTGAAGGTAGTAGCCTATCATGAAGGTTGTTGACGATGGTTATATTTTAGTTGTAGAGGTCAAAGATAAAATTCATGGTAGTAATTGACCATGAAGGCTATACATGGTTGCTTTAAGAGCATCGATTTTCTACAATGGTTGTGGTAGGGAAGTGTGGGAGTTGTGAGCCACGGAGGACATAGTCGGTCACATAAGTCATAGTGGTGAGTTGAGATAATGCCCATAGGTAATAATTAATGACATAGGCTATAGTGGTGAGCTGCGATATTGTCCGTAGGCCACTGAGGTGAAAGTTTGGAGCTACTATTATGTTTGTAGGCCATTCATGCATGCATATTTTGTTTCTCTTGTAAATTTTAGGCTTTGAAATTAATGTTTTTCATGAAGTGTAATACATATATGATAATTATGTATTTTATTCCATGATGCTTTATGTGATCCAAACCCAATGTATAGTTGTTTATTTTAATTTATATGCTTTTAGAATTTTTCTGTGTTATAAGTATATGCAATACATTTTGTGGAAATTTAAGCATTAGAAGAATGGTGATAAGATTAATCATATCTATGTTTTAAATTGCCATTTGATGACATCTGCTTTTGTAGGTCTAAGACGTAATTCTCATAAAGTACCTCTTTTTTATATATGCTTATATGTTAGATACATGTGTATACTCAATTTTATGGAACCTTGAGAATTGAAGATACAATTTTAGTATTGAAATTAATGACATCTTAAGTCTATCTATATCAGTTAATCATTCACTTGAGATAATATTATGTAGAGTTTGTGCATTGAAAGTTTGATTTTTCTATTACTTTCATGCATATTTTTTAGGATAGCATCATTATTTAGAATAAATAACATCTCATGTGAGCTAGTCCCATGTATGTATTATATTTCATTTCAACCATCATTTAGAAATGCTTCTTCTTCATTCCCTCATCATTTTTTAATATCACCTTGCTTATTTCATCTAATTAGAAAAATCACCCCACCTAAATATGGTTATGCACATCTTGCTCATCATATGCACCTATTAAAACCATTAATCTTGCATGATTATATCATTACTTTAATCATATATTACATATGCTTTAACCTTTTCCTTTCACTTATTATAGTTATGCATATCTTAATTATCATGTGAACTTAAATAGAACCATTCCACCTAGTATGGCCATTCGCATCTGGTATATACTTCTTACTTATCCTATTAGTTATGGTGGAAACATTTTTATTTGTTATGATGTTTATATATTCAACAGAAATCTTACATATCAAAATGATCAGATACATATTTAAAGTATAATGTACTACATTAAGAGGTAGAAATATCACCTTAAAATAGATTTATTTATTGTGATAAGGTAAATCTTTAAGATTATGGGTTTGCATTAATTAAAAAAAATTTCCTTATCTTATGAGTGTAAAATAAGATTTATTTTCCTAAGTATTTGGTATCCCTAAATGGGAAAACCCTCGTAACTAATTACATCTAAGGAGCTATGGACTCCTTAAGAAACCCTTGAGTAGGGTAATGGCTTATATCGTGCAAGATTTCATGATTGGTATTTTCAAGTGAAATATTCAAGATTTGAAGAGATATTCATATGAAGGACTTTGAGGGTTTGGAAACATTTTCTTGGAATTCAAAGGTTATGACTTATAGTTTAATGACGATAAGTTATGGAAAGAACAATGAGAGGGAATAATCAACTATAGAAGGAAGGTGTACCCTGAAGATTGGAATTATAAAATTATTGAATGAGTGAGATTTGACTTGAAAGGTTGGACTTGATCGATTAGTTTGAAAATCTTGATTTTACTTCATTTGATTTGAATAATTTATTTGAATTTATTGGTTTTTATTGGAGGTTAGATTTGAATGTTTAATTTAAAGGGTTGAATTGTGGGTTAATGTTTTATTTAAAGGTTGATTGATAGTTATTTATTTAAATGCTACTTGTTTGAATGTAGTTTGAAGGTTTTTTTAGGGTTAATTGAAGCTTATTAGAAGATTATTGATAGTTGTTTGAAGGTTTTCTGAAGCTTAACTGAAGGATGAAATTAACTTTGGTGTGTGTTTCACATTTACAAACTCCATATCTTTGGTTATTAAAACATACATATTTTAAATAGAAAAATCCATAAATTTACTTAAAAAATTGATTTAAGGAAAATATTTTGAAAGAGTAAATTCAAAACAATGAAGATCCAAAAGAAAAATAAATTTGGCATCTTTGAAGACTTCTAAAAGGTTCTGAAACATGGGTTTGAAAGGTTGCACAAATAATTTTACAAAACTTAATTATTTAGAGGAACTTTAATTAAATTTATTTTTAAGAAATTAATGAGGTTATACAAAACTTTCGATTTTTTGGGATACATAAAAAAAAATTACAACATAAACAATGATGTATTTTTAAGTGGGATTGTCCTAAAAGAGAGTTAAGTTAGTTTTAAATCAAAATATTTTTAATTTTTAGAGCCCATTTCCTTAAAATTATTTATCTTAAAAGAGAGTCAAGTTGGTTTCAAAAATATAACACACTTAGCTTAATGAAAACATTTTCTCTCTCAATGATGATTCCGTCATCTATCCCAATTCTTTTTAAAACAGCAATTGAAGAAGAAATAGAGTAAATGAGATCCATATCATCCAAGCTTTGAGATTCTCTAGCCCAAACCACCTTGGGTACATGTCCCTTCACTACTCTGGTAGTAATAGGATAAGTCATCTTCTTGGATGTGAGAGTGGTCTCCTCCTCTTCCATCGAAGCCTCATGGGCATCAGAGATCTTTTAATCATTCTCAACCATTTACTCAAAGTTGCTAAAATACAACACCTTGTTAACAACCTCAAACTCGAGATACTGGTGGACCGATGATTTTCTTCCCTCTATCTTACTGATCTCTAGCAAGAACTTCACCTGGTCTCCAGCAACACCTTCACTGATGCCTTTCTCTTCTCCTTCAATGGGGCTTCACTGGATGGGACTATTTAGATGAACAACCCATGCATGAAGGTAACTAAGAAGAATCATGGCTTCGAATTTGTCTTGTTATTTTTTAGCCCCAATGGTTAAAACCTGTTTATTGAAGAAAATTTAAATAAAAAATCCAAAACAACCCAAAATAAGAACAAATATATAAATAAGTTAACGAACCATGGAATCCCTAGCCTCTAAAAAAATACAATATAAGTCATAATGGCGACAATGGAATTGGGGTTTATTTAAGTGGGAATGATGTTGTAGTTGGCAAAGATCGAGCATAATTTTGAGAAAGTGTTAGTCAAAGACCAAACCAAAATGAATTTTTGAAAAAGAAGCACATGGAACTATAGAGTGAATTCTCTCGGTCGGCCTCACTAGCGACCCGAAATTTGATGTTGGATTAAAAAATGTAGCCCTCTTATAGCATGTCAACCTCAACTTGACTTTTCTATGATAGTTCATTCAAGGTTACAGATCCTAAATCATATGGAGAAAAATAATGAGCCATTGAGGAGAGCACAAGAACAAAAGCAGAGAGAGCAAAGGAAGGAAAGAGAGTAAAGTAAGCATGAGCACATGATATTGTGCTATATATATATAAGCTATAGTGATCCACAAGAAACGAGACAAGAAAAAAAATATTTTCATACTCTTAAAATGTCACTTACATTATAATAAAATACTCAGAAATTAGTCTGAGTCAACTATTTTATAAGGGGATATGTTGTCGCATTAGCTGGGACATGTCTCAACAGAAGCAACCTCTTATACAAGAAACCCCCTTCATATCTAAATTGATTTAACTGATCTGACTCAGCTTGCGACAGGAAGACTAGGGTTCTCTCCCCATTATTCAATAGCTTCTAGAAAGGAGTTGCCACTGTCACCTCTATACTATCCATACGAGTTAACGATTTATACATCTTATCACCATGTTTATTCCTGCTTGACTAAGCAAAAGAGCTCTGAATTTTCTCAGACGATATGTGACCGGAGACTTTTTATATGCTTAAAACATAAGATAAATATGGACGTAATAAATATTCAATAATTGTAAAGTCACACTTATCAACGCAAGTATATGTATCGTTCAAGTAATATAGGGATCTAATGGAGTCCTAGATATTGATCCCTCAGGGAGTGATTTAGAACTGTGAACTAAGATTTTAGAAAAGCAATACTTTAATCGCAACAACAAAGTTCATATTGTTGATCTGTCACTAATAGGCAATTGAAATAAATATGTAATTTTAATAACTATTAAATAACTAATGATACTAATGAGGGTTTAATGGTGATATTCAATATATAAGAAAACATCCTTCTCATTGTCAAGAAATTATAGTGAATGGATAAAGTGAATTAGTTCAATTTATATTGTGTCAAATAGGAGCATACCTATTCTTTACCCTTTGGTCCAGGCATAAAGAACATTGACTAATTCTACGTTTGTTTACTGAATCTGCGGCTAGGCTGGGAGAATACCGTCTCTCACTTTGGAGCTCCCACGTTCCCCTCACATGAGGGCTAACATCTACACTTCAGCACCCAAATGATAAGACCAAATTGGGGATTTTAGTCTGTCAATCTAAAATCTCCAATTCTATGCCCGATAATATTATTTTCCTATTTATTTGCACCCAACTTCCAAGGGATTTGACCTCCCTGAATCTTGGATGTAATCTTCACTTTAGCTGTAAAACTCATTATAATTTAACAAATCAATTAGCCAGATTGAAAGTAAATTAAGATAAAAGTGAAAAGATCATCACAATTTCTTAAATATTTTTATGGCTTCACCAATTCAAATCACCATTTCACAAATCTCGAGACAAGGAGAAAGACAGAGAAAACTACTCAGATCTCATGGTGAAAACACAACAAAACTCGAAATTCATATATAAAATTAAAGTCATACAAACTACAACATGTAAATAACTTATCTCTAATTTCTCCCCAGGAACACTCCTCGAAGTTCCTCTAAATCTCTTCCTTTATTTACAACACACAGAATTCCTCGTCGAAGCAGCAAGGAGGAAGAAATCTCTCACTTTCCCTCTAGTCTTACAATCTCTCGAAGAATTCCTCACAATTGTTACACACTATTGGAACCTTTCTAACATCCAGGACCTCTAAACCCTTCTAGACTCCTTCCCCTCTTCTCCAGGCTCTCCAATTTTCAGCCAAAATAGTCTTTTAAAGTTGTGGATGAGCGTTCCCATTAGTTGCCTAAGCATCCCTTCAAAATTTGGCCTGATCCAAAGCTTGAGTAGGCATAACCGCCGAGCTCACCGTCAGCGGACTTCTAGAGAATTTTGTCCTGTCGCCTCGGGAAAAACTCGTCGTCGGCGGCCTGGTTCAAATTTCCACATTTTGGTCCTTTTTCGCTCCAATTTCGCTCCTTTTTGCATCTTTTTTCTCCAATGACCCTAATTCATCATTCCTGCAACAAAACATCAAAAATACATTTCTTTAAAGTGCAATATCATCAAAAAAAAGTATAAAATAGGTATGAAAATCTCAACATATTTTCCTCTGGTCAAAATCCCCCAAACTTAACTATTACTTGTCCTCAAGTAATTTTAGTACTATATAAAAGTTATGATCTACTATAGTAAAATTTTAATTCAGAAATACTATAAGTTTGATTTAAATAAATATCAAAGTGAGATTTTAAGAAAAAATTCAAGTAATTGAATTAACTATGTAGCTACAAGATCATCTAGTCATCAAGTTTAAGAGTTCTAGTCTTCTATTCATTTCAAGAATGATTATATGTTGCAATATTAAATCCCTTAGAATATCCAAAATATAAGAACTTCATGTGAACTCTATTAGTAAAAGACTTATACCATAAATATAAGTTGAGGAATGTATTCAAGTTTTCACTTTAGGTAGGTCTAGTGAAGCCAATTTTTTAGTAGGAATAACCTCAAGTTTCTCCTCACTTCCATAATTTTTTTCTTTTTTTTCTCTTTTTCATTTAGATTGCTTTCAATCTTATATATATATATATATATATATATATTTTTCCTTTTCAGGGATTGTTTCCAATCCTTTCTTTTTCCTTTTTCAAGTGAAGATTACTATATCTGGATAGCCTTTAATGATTTTGAACTTCACTTTTCTTTCCCTAAATTTGAAACTTAAAGCATTCCTTTACCTCATAAATATTTCATAATATTTACATCATTAAGCCCCAATCTTTTCTTCTCAAATGAATTTCCATATTCTTAATACTTCAAAATATAGCTTCTTTACTTTAAATAGTTAACTATATTCTTATTCTCTTATACTAAAATATTTTAAGTTACAAAATTAATTTTCATTACAAAAATATTTCCTTAAATCTACCATAATATTTAAATAGTTACAAAAATATTGTTACCTGAATTAAATTCACTACATGAAATCATATAAATAATTTTTGAAAATATTGAAATAAATGACATCGAATAGTCAATCTTTTTCTTCCCTCCCCCAAACTTAAATTTTTAAATATGAAATAATACACGTGGAAAGAAAAACTATAAATATAAATCATACCTCAGTATTGTCGGCATTTTCATTATTCTAAAATTTCTGCAGGCCTTCTCAAATTTTTACTTCACCTGGTCTGTAATATTAGGAGATTTCTACGCATATAAATTATTAGAGGAATTCCTGGGTAATAAAATTTTGAAATAAGTTTAAAACTAAAACATTAAATAAGCACAACATTCCTAACACAACCACAATACTAAACAATTAAAACTAAAATGCTAAATAAAAATCACATTACATTACAAAATACAACTTAACATCTATTAAACTACACATGCACATTTAACTATAGCATTAACTTTATAACAAAAATTAAAATCATACAAGTACACAGAATAATAAAAATGAAAGTCCAGATACACAAACATCCATTTCTATTACAAAAGATCACAAAAATAAAAAATATAAATGTAAGAACATCAATTTCATTCAATATCAAAATCCCAAGCTTATCTTCATCTCCTTGATCAGCAGGTGGATTGGGCTGATGCTGAGTATATCGGGGGCACTTAGAAAATGTAACATTAGGCTCACCTCTGTAGTGTCGGGTCTGAGCTTCATAATAGGCTACCTCAAAATCTGAATGCCTCTGAAGGTAATCACTATCATAATCGTGTCGACGTTCTAAATCTCCAATCCTTTCAGTTATCAATTCTATGCTCTTCTGCTGCAAGGTCAACTCATTCATCAAATTAGAGAGGGTAGGGGAACTAGAAGGTGGAAGGTCATAACTTGTAGAGGGGGCATCTCTACTAGTAGAAGGTTCTTGACTTCTACTTCAAGTTCTCCATTTCTCATGGGATTCATAAGTCTTTAAATTAACTTTAATATTGGGTTTCATAGGGTAAACTCATTCGTCATTTCCACTTTTCACTCCAGAAAGTTTGCAAATTATATAAATAAGTTCTGGATGTCCTAGTCCTCCACTAGTCTCACTCCTCGCCGTAGTCAATATATTCTTAAGAATTATTCTCCCCACATTTATAGTTATACTATTCTGAATACAGAAATTTAAAATAGCTTTATCTCTAGTTACCTCACTATGGTGATAGGTCGGTAACAGAGTAGAGGAAATAAAATAGTGCCACACCTTAGAAGTGGCATTCAGCATGGAAGCAGAAAAATTTACCCATTCTCGCTGTTTTATCTTCCATGTTCCTTTCCTATCAGTGAGAAAGTTGGTCACATCATTTATGGGGCCTTCCATCGTACTAAAGGATTCATATTAGCAGTTATAAGAGTATGGGACTTCATAAAAAGTGTTGATGCGGGCGGCAGTAAGCTCAACAGGCCATGCACTTGAACAATTTCGTCATTAGAATAAATTACATTGGCGTAGAAATCCTTCACAACATTCGCATCAGCTTTATTTATGATGTAACAAAAAGTTTTCCCACCTCCGTTCGACAATAACTCGTTCAATTTCTCCTCCCGGACTTTCAAAAACTCGATATTGTATGCACTTCTTTCCTTTAAATATAGAAGTAAATTTTGTTTGAGCCATCGCATTGACGAAGCGAGACTCGTCGAACTCAACTCTTCTCTTTTGACGTGGAGCCATTTCAATCTAATCAAATTATAGAAAAATTCCAAAAATTGCTTCAAATATGCAAATCATGGCTTCCAATAGTAATTCTAAGAGTTCAACATTAAGATCCATGAATTTCTTCCCAAATGTTCTTCACATTCTCAAATTTTTTGCATCTCCTCAATGTGGAAGATATCCATGGTGAAAATCATATATTTTTTGTTTAGAGTGAAGCTTTTACCTAGAGATGATCAAATCCGGTGTTAAAAAGTCTTGAAATTACCTCCCAATCCAAGATCTTTCAAGCCCTAGGTCGAAAATGGCATTTTTAGGAGGAAGGGGATGATGAATAGTGGCAGTTGACTGGTTAAAATTGTGGTTAAAGGTGTTTTTTTGGGAGCTCGCCGTCGGCGAGGTCAATGGCGTCGTCGGCGCGCTTTATTAGAATTTTGAACGAGTCTCAGGAAAAATCCGCTGGCGGCTGCGTCAAGGGCGCCGTCGGCGGGCTCTATTAAATTTGTCTAAATTCCAAATTTTCACGTTTTCGATCAATTCCAAGCCTTAACGACAACTTTTCAATCATTATAGACATAATTTTAAGTGACAAAATGATGTACTTAGCACATGTAAACTTTTACAACACAAACCATCACATTTATATATAAATTCCAAGGGGTACATTATACGTTACATAACACACCTAAGTTTGGTATTCTTTCAACCTCAATACATTGATTCAGCGTCGCAATCAAAGCCACAACACTAAAAACACTGAAAATAAAACAACCTATGCTTAGTCTCAACTATACAGAGATCTACAAGCATAATTCTAAAGCAAAGCAAATACAAAGTTCAAATCGAAATATATAGATAGATAGATAGATAGGTAGTAATATAAATCTACTAATCTTTGGTCTCGGTACTAGATTCTCCTCTGAGATCACCCATTGATTGCACATGAACGAAGAGGTTGTAGAAGGGTCAGAATGGAAATTCTTAAGCAGAATCCTCTTCTATTAACTTCATTCTCCTCATCAGTCGTATCAAGTTATCTTCTAAATGTCCAGAGTGCTCAAAATGTTCCTTCATCCTCCAGTCTAAATGATCGAAGAAATCATAGATATTATTAATCGCATTCATGGCATTTTCTACCTCCTTTTCCAATTTCTTGATTCGGCGCAGGATCACTGGAGACTTATCAGGGACTAAGGGTTGAGCTGGCAGTGAATTCTGAGATGCTTGATCTACTATAATTGGAGACTTATCACGGATCACAGTCATTTTCATCTTCAAAAACTGGGAATCTCTCAGTTGGATCCAAAGGCTTCCAAGGTAGCAGTACCTTTTCCCAATTTTCATAGGGGACACTTGGAACTGACTACAAAATGAGAAAATTATGGAGGGGTGTCCAAGCCCATAAGTTGATCCATGAACGATCAGGCCTAAAACCAAATTTACAATTATAGATCCAATGTCGATCGGCAGTCCCCTTTGGATGCAGTAATTCAAAATAACACTTTCTTTAGAAACATTACCGATCTTCATTGTCGGTAACAGTTTTGCAGAAATGAAAAAGTGTCAATGTTTCGAAACTGGATTCAGGAGTGTCGCAGAAAAACTAACATACCTGTTTTCTCTTGTTTTTCAATCGTCAGTTTCATCCGTTAAATATTGGTAAATCTCATTCATCTGGTTGCTCGTTGGGACGAAGTTGGAATAGTAGCAGACTGGAACATTCTCCATCATATATAATTTATTGATCTGTGTAGGAGTGAAAGTGATCCATCTTCCTCGCACATAAACAACTCCTTGGTTGATTCCAAGTAAATTTGCATAAAATTCTTTCACTACTAGAACAACCACGGCGGCGGTAGTGTAGAACAACACTTCTCATATTTATCGCACTTTCTTTTCTTCAATATCCGTTCAATCCGCGATTTACGAATCCTCGTTCCTTGATTAATCTTTTCTTCATCAGCAACTTGTTGAAGATTCGCTGCGCTTCCGCATTAATAAACTTTTGCTGATTGAAAACTCGCATTCTAGGATTATCAGGGGAATTGGATGCCATAGGAATAAAATTTGTAGTTTCACTTCATTTTTTGAGGGAAAATATGAACTAGAAATCAAATTTTTTAGTTTAAAAAGACAATTCCCGCCCAAAAACTGCCAAAAACCGTCATTTGAACCCAAGTAACTGTCAATTCGCTGGTCTCGCCGTCGGCGTGGTCGATGGCGCCATCGAGGAGCCTCTGTACCAATTTTTTCTGGACTCTCGGGAAAAACCTACTGTCGGCGGCATCGAGGGTGCCATTGGCGCCCAAGCCAAAATTTGCACAGTTTCGCTCTGGTCCGAATGCGTTCCAATTTTTCTTCATGGATCCAATTTTTATGATATTTTAAAGGTAAATAATAGTAGAGTTTAATACTTCCACAGGCTAACGATAATTTCAAATAAAAACTACTATAATCGCGATAAAAGTAAAGATAAATATGGGTTGCCTCCCATAAAGCGCTTGGTTTAACATTGTCAGCCCGACCTATTCAGGTGTCATTCAGGTTGACTGATCATTAAAACCTCTTTAAAATTTGGTCTTTTACCCTCATAATATGGTTTTAATCTGTGTCCATTTACTTTAAATCTATTTCCCATCTTCTGATCTTCAATCTCAACAGCTCCGTAAGTATAAACTTGAGTCACAGTAAATGGTCCTAACCAACTAGACTTCAATTTCTCAGGAAATAATTTCAGCCTAGTGTTGTAAAGCAAAACTTCTTGTTCTAGTTCAAAGTTCTTTTGGTTAATATTCCGATCATGCCATAACTTTAATTTTCTCTTATTAATTTTGTCGTTATCATAAGACTCATTTCTTAATTCTTCCAATTCATTTAATTGTAACAATCTCTTCTTACCAGCATCTTTCGAATTATAATTGAATTCTTTGATTGCCCAATATGCTTTATGCTCTAATGCTACTGGTAAGTGACAAGTCTTTCCAAAAATCAGTCTGTAAGGAGTCATTCCAATAGGAGTTTTATAAGAAGTCCTGTAAGCCCACAATGCGGTATCCAGTATAGTGAACCAATCTATTCTACTAGGGTTTACAGTTTTTTCAAGTATTTGTTTAATCTCTCTATTAGAAACTTCAGCCAACCCACTGGTTTGAGGATAATAGGCAGTATAGATTTGATGAATAATACTAATTTTTTCTGCTAATCTCTGAATGTATTTATTTCTAAAATGGGATCCTCCGTCAGTGATAATCATTCTAGGCATTTCATATCTAGTGAAAACATTTTTCATTAAAAACCTTGAAACACTTTTAGCGTCACAACGAGGTAAAGCTTTTGCTTCAATCCACTTAAAAACGTAGTCCACTGCAATTAATATATATAAGTTTCCAAATGAAGGAATAAATAGTCCCATAAAATATAATCCCCAAACGTCAAAGATCTCAACTTCTAACAAGAAATTTAGAGGCATTTCATTTCTTCTAGATATATTGCCTACTCATTGACATCGATCACAAGTTTTTATATATCTATAAACATCTCTAAAGATAGTATGCCAATAAAATCCAGCTTGTAAAATTTAATAAGCAGTTTTATCAATCCCAAAATGTCCTCCGAATTCATAATCATGGCATTTCTGAATGATCAGTTCAGTTTCTTCATAAGGTACACATCTCCTCATAATCAGATTTTTACATTGTTTATATAAATAAGGCTCATCCAAAAAATATGTTTTTGCGTCATGAATGAATTTCTTTTGTTGTTGCAGTGTCAACATAGGTGGCAAAATATCACTTACAATGTAGTTAACAATATCAGCATACCATGGTATTCTCCACTCATTAATATTATAAAGTTGTTCATCAGGGAAACTGTCTGTAATTTCATTGTCAGTGTCAGATGATTCTTGATTTTCTAATCTTAACAAATGATCAGCAATTTGATTGTCAATTCCCTTTCTAACAATAACCACAATATCAAATTCTTGCATCAAAAATATCCATCTAATCAACCTTGGTTTAACATCCTTCTTTTGCATCAAATATTTAATAACAGAGTGATCAGTATGCACAAAACATTTAGCTCCAATTAAATAAGATCTGAATTTATCTAAAGCATACACAATGGCTAGTAACTCTTTTCAATAACAGTATAATTAATTTGTGCATCATTAAGAGTTTTACTAGCGTAGTATATAACTTTAAAAATCTTTTCATACCTTTATCTAAGGACAGCTCCAATAACATAATCACTAGCATCACACATAAGTTCAAATGGTTTCTGCCAGTTAGGTGAAACTATAATAGGGGTTGTGATTAATTTTTCCTTTAATAACTTAAAGGCATTTAAACAACATTCAGTAAATTCAAATTTCTTGTCCATTTCTAAAAGTTGGCATAGAGGTTTTGTAATTTTTGAAAAATCTTTAATAAAACGCCTGTAAAATCCAACATGTCCAAGAAAACTCCTACCTCTCTTACATTAGTAGGAGGTGTTAGTTTAGATATAATTTGAATTTTTACAGGGTTTGCTTCCATACCATCTTTCAAAATTTCATGCCCTAACACAATTTCTCCTGCAATCATAAATTGACATTTCTCCCAATTCATAACCAAATTCGTTCTTTCGCATAACTCCAAAACTTTTCAAGATAAATTAAGCATGTGTCAAATGATGTTCCAAATACAGAGAAATCATCCATAAATACTTCCAATCCATCATCAATTAACTTACTAAATATGGACATCATACATCTCTGGAATGTTGCAGGTGCATTACATAATTCGAGAGACATTTTTCGAAAAGCAAAAGTTCCAAAAGGAGTAGTAAATGTTGTCTTTTCTTGATCCTCAGGAGCAATAGGAATTTGATGGTAACCGGTACATCCATCTAAAAAATAAAAATATTTGTGCCCAGCAAGTCTATCCACTATTTGGTCTAAAAAGGGTAAAGAGAAGTGATCTTTCCTGGTGGCAGTGTTTAATTTTCTGTAATCACTGCAAATACGTCACCCAGTAACTTGTATGATAGGTATTAATTCATTATTTTCTTTTGTTTCAATAGTCACTCCTTACTTAGGAACACAATGAGTACAACTTACCCACACACTATCTGAAATAGGATATATAATTCCAGTGTCTAACAATTTCAAAATTTCCTTCTTAACTACTTCTTTCATCATCGGATTTAATCTCCTTTGTGGATCAACTCTTAGTTTATATTGTTCATCTAATATAATTCTATGCATACAGATAGAAGGACCGATTCCCTTAATATCAGCTAAGGTCCAACCAAAAGCTTTCTTATATCTTTTCAATGTATCTAATAGTCTTTTCTCTTGCAGATCATTTAATTATGAAGATATAATAACAGGTAATGTAGATGAGTCTCCTAAAAACACATACTTCAAGTGGCTAGGCAATACTTTCATCTCAAGTTCAGGTGGTTTTATAATTGATGGAAATATATTTTTATCAGCATTTTCCATAATATCCAACATCTCAAATCTTTCCTGAACATAATCTAATTCTTCATTTTCTAATTTATTCAGAATAATTTCATCATTCTCTTCAAATTTTTCTTTCTCTTCAAAATATTCTTTAAAATGTTCTTTCAATAGATGTTCACTAATTTCCATGCGAAAACATTCATTATCTTATTCGACAGCATAATATTTTATAGATTTTGCAATGTTAAAAGTCACTTCTCGATCATTAACTCTCATAGTTAATTCTCTTTTTTAAACATCTATCATAGCTTTTCCAGTAGCTAAAAATGGTCTCCCTAAAATGATAGGTATTTCTTTATCTTCCTCTATATCTAAAACAATGAAATCCACGGGAAAGATAAATTTATCCACTTTGACTAACACGTCTTCTATAACTCCCTTAGGATATGTAACTGAACGATCTGCTAACTATAAAGTTACAGAAGTAGGTGAGACTTCTCCTAATCCTAATCTTTTGAAAGTTGATAGAGGCATAAGATTAATGCTTGCTCCCAAATCACATAAAGCTCTTCCATAAAATTTTTCACCGATAACACACGGTATAGTGAAACTGTCAGGATCCTTAAGTTTTTTAGGAAGCTTTTTCTGAATAATTGCACTACATTCTTCGCTAAGTGCAACAGTTTCATTATCCGTGAACTTCCTTTTCTTGTTCAGAATATCTTTCATAAATTTCACATAATTGAGATTTGCTCTAAAGCTTCTACGAAGGAAATATTTATCGTTAACTTCTTAAGAATTTCTAAACATTTGGAAAATTGTTTATTCTGTTTGTGTTGCTTCAATCTTTGAGAAAACGGTGGTGGAGGTTTCTCCACAGTAATTTTCATTGGTGTAAATGTATACTCTAAATCTGGGTATTCATGATCCTTTTCTTTTTCGGTATCCACTTTCTCTTTTTCATTTTTTATTTCTTTTTGCACTCTTGTTTCCAATTCTTTTTCACTTCGTAATTGTATCGCTTTGATTTGTTCTTTTCCTTGGTCTTTAGGATTTGGTTCCACATTACTAGGAAAAGTTTTCAATGTTCAATTAATAGACGCTGTAGCGATATGTCCCTATTGGTTTTCAATATTCTTAATAGCAGTTCCTTGATTTTGTAATTGATTTCCTTGAATTTGTAATTGATTTCCTTGATTCTACAATTGTTGACCCACGTTTAATATCAGCTCTTCCATAGACAACTTCTTTTCCTTAATTTAAGTATTATTGTTAAATCCTAGAGGATAAGAAGGTCTATAGTTAGCATTTCCTTGGTTGGATGAATTTCCTAATGGTTCACTAGGTTGTTTGCCCATTGTTGATTTGTAGAGGAATTGTTATTCCAATTAAAATTTGGATAATTCTTCCAACATGAGTTATAATAATTTGAATAAGGATTGTTGGGTCTATTAATAGCATTTAAAGTTTCATATGAAGATTGAACATCCACAAATTGCCCAAATGAATTCTCTTCCATCATAGGAGGTGTTGGAAAATAATTCATCCTATAATAATCTAATTTCTTTGATATTGCAGCAATCTGTGAAGCTAACATAGATATTACATCAGAATCATGGATACTAGCTACTCTTTTAGGATTTACCCGTTCAGAGGGCCATTTAAAATCGTTGGTAGCCATCTCTTCTATTAATGAATAAGCCTCATCAAAAGGTTTTGGCATTAAAGAACCACCAGCCGCAGCATCTATAATCGATCTAAGAGATCCCACTAATCCATTATAAAAAGTTTGAATTATCAACCAATCTAGTAACGAATGATGAGGGCATTTCCTAAGAAGATCTTTAAATCTCTCCCAAGCTTCATATATTGACTCTCCATCAATCTGACAGAACAATGTTATGTCATTTCTAAGTTTAGCAGTTTTGGATAGAGGGAAATATTTGGATAGAAATTTCTGTGAAAGTTCTCCCCAAGTTCTAATAGATCCTTGTGCTAACGAATTTAACCACATCTTAGCCTTATCCCTCAATGAAAAAGAAAAAAGTCTAATTCTTACAACATCGTTTGAGACTCTATTATATTTAAAAGTAGCACACAGTTCTAAAAAACTAGCGAGGTATAAGTTAGGATCTTCATTTGGTGTACCTCTGAATTGATTGTTGTGTCATTTGGATAATAAAAGGTTTAAGCTCAAATGAATTAGCAACTACATCAGGATTTTGGATAGATAAGTGGATTTCATCTGCTGTATGATTTGCATAATCTCGGAGGGGTCTAGGTTAGTGTTCATTCTCTATTCCTTAATTGTTCATTTTGTTTTCCATTATATCAGAATTTCTAGGTTCTCTTCTTAATCTTCTAATCCTTCTAACAATGTGTTCTAATTCTGAATCGTAGGGTATAAGATTTTCAGGTCCAAATTTACGCATACAATTTGAAATTACTAAGTAATATAATTAACTAAATATAAAAATAAGTTGCAATTCAAGTAAAAATTTTCTAATAATCCTAATTTGTCTGTTACTTTAATTGTGATTTGACTCACTCACTCAATCACTCATTCCCTGACAACAACGCCAAAAACTTGACCGGTGACTTTTTATATGCTTAAAATATAAGATAAATATGGACGTAATAAATATTCAATAATTGTAAAGTCACACTTATCGATGTAATTATACGTATCGTTCAAGTAATATAAGACTCTAATGGAGTCCTAGATATCGATTCCACAGGGAGTGGTTTAGAACTACGAACTAATATTTTAGAAAAGTAATACTTTAATTGCAACAATGAAGTTCAATTTGCTTCTGTCACTAATAGACAATTGAAATAAATAAGTAATTTTAATAACTATTAAATAACTAATGATACTAATGAGGGTTTAATTGTGATATTCAATATATAAGAAAGCATCTTTCTCCTTGTCAAGAAATTATAGTGAATGAATAAAGTGAATTAGTTCAATTTATATTGAGCCAAATAGGAGCATACCTATTCTTTACCCTTTGGTCCAGGCATAAAGAACATTGACTAATCCTACGCTTGTTTACTGAATCTGCGGCTAGGCTGGGAGGATACCGGCTCTCACTTAGGAGCTCCCACGTTCCCCTCACCTGATGGCTAACATCTACACTTCAACACCCAAACGATAGGACCAAATTGGGGATTTTAGTCTGTCACTCTAAAATCTCCAATTCTACGCCCGATAATATTTTTTCCCTATTTATTTGCACCCAACTTCCAAGGGCTTTGACCTCCCTGAATCTTGGATGTAATCTTCACTTTAGTTGTAAAACTCATCATATTCTAACAAATAAATTGGCCAGATTGAAAGTAAATTAAGATCGAAGTGAAAAGATCATCATAATTTCTTAAACATTTTTATGG
The DNA here is from genome assembly GCA_003013225.1 of Phalaenopsis aphrodite. Taxonomy (NCBI): domain Eukaryota; kingdom Viridiplantae; phylum Streptophyta; class Magnoliopsida; order Asparagales; family Orchidaceae; genus Phalaenopsis; species Phalaenopsis aphrodite. Next base: position 639,240 of record NEWO01000572.1, read on the forward strand.
CTTCACCAATTCAAATCACCATTTCACAAATCTCGAGACAAGGAGAAAGACAGAGAAAACTACTCAGATCTAATGGGGAAAAGACAACAAAACTCAAAATTCATGTATAAAATCAAAGTCATACAAACTACAATAAGTAAATAACTTATTTCTAATTTCTCCCTAAGAACACTCCTCGAAGTTCCTCTAAATCTCTTCCTTTCTTTACAGCACACAAAATTTCTCTTCGAAGCAGCAAGGAGGAAGAAATCTCTCACTTTCCCTCCACTCTTACAATCTCTCGAAGAATTCCTCACAATTGTTACACACTATTGGAACCTTTCTAACATCCAGGACCTCTAAACACTTCTACACTCCTTCCCCTTCTCTCCAGGCTCTCCAATTTTTTGCCAAAATAGTCTTTTAAAGTTATAGATGAGCTTTCTCAAGAGTTGCCTAAGCATCCCTTCAAAATTTGGCCTTATCCAAAGCTTGAGTAGGCATAACCGCTGAACTCGCCGTCGGCTGCCTGGAGGCCGCCATCGGCCTCCTCGAGAGCGCCGTCGGCGGACTTCTGGAGAATTTCGTCTTGTAGCCTCGGGAAAAGCTCATCGTTGGCGGGGTCGAGGGCGCTGTCAGCGGCCTAGTTCAAATTTCCACATTTTGGTCATTTTCGCTCCAAATTTACTCCTTTTTGCATATTTTTGCTCCAATGACCCTAATTCATCATTCCTGCAACAAAACATCAAAAATACCTTTCTTTAAAGTGCAATATCATAAAAAATAGTATAAAATAGGTATGAAAATCTCAACATATTTTCCTCTAGTCAATATGCAAGCAACCTAGAGGACATCATAAATCATTCAACTGTTTCATTACGTCATTTAAGGGGGTTTTCAAGGTGTTAAACCCAACCATCCTTTCGTGAGAGTTGATTGCCCTTGCCTTTCATGTGGTTTGTTATCACTGGTGCCCCGATCAGATTCTTAGTTAAGTCAATCAAAGATAGATCATTAATCATGTTTATCAGAGCTGGATCATCTGCACCAATTAAAATAAACAAAGATTTCAAAAAATAAAATCCAAAAGATAAGACCAAATCCTCTCTTAGGAGCCGATCCAACACAAAAATTGTAATTCACATGATCGTTTCACTAATGAGCACCTACAGAAGTAATGGGGGTAACTATGAGTCATCTGAGTGACCTTGCTAACCATAGGTTTTTGTGCAATAGTAGAAGGTTGGGTGGTTAGATAAAAGGTCGGGCAAATCAGTTGAACGTTTTCTCATACATTGTCAAAAATCAAATCAAATAACTAGGCCTAATCTGACGGTGAGAGTGTAACATGTTTCTTCTTCATGAGGGTCTTCTTCCTTATCTCACCTTCTTGGTGTTCTTGTCTTCCTGACTTCCCTAAGTTGAAGCAGAGTAGGTTCTTGGTGGGAACATCAACGTCGGATTTCATTAGGTTATCCATCATCTTGTCTATTACAAGGAAGTCATCTGACTCAAACAATGTAAGACGTTAAGAAAATTATGAGTGATAGGAAGTCACATCACACCCTATTTATAATATTCAAAGGCATCAAAATTAATAGAGTTTAATTATTTAATTACTAATTAAAATTGAATGTAATGTACTTTTGCATTAAATTATCTTATTCTTATTTTAGTGTCACTTTTGAGAAACAAGAGAATCGATGAACTAAATATATAAATTTGAACGGTGTCTGCACCAATCTTAAGGATATTTTAAGGTCCATAAGAGGAGAGTAAAATAGAGGCTAGCTCACTACCAAGAGATCTTGAGGCCCACTTGGCCAAATAGGCTAAGCCAAACAAACTAAGACAATTAGGCCAAAATTAACCGAGCCCCAAGGCGAACAAGATGACGACTAAATAATCCAAGAGCAAGCCATCCAGTTGGAATTGAGACAAAGAGCATCCAAACAAAAAGCTATTGGAAAGTTGAATCGATGTGATAACTTACCCCTAATAAAGCCGTTCCAAGAAAAAGATATAGTTCCACAAAGTATCTTTGACCGTCTCGTGGAGGCACCAACTACTCCTCATCATGGCTCAAAGATATCTAACCAAAATGGATCAGCCAACTGAACCATATTGACAAAGCTTAGTTGCTCGAGCTGATTTTATTTATTCAAATTCAACTAATCTTAGTCGGAACGGTAAGCCCACACTTGTAAAATACTAGAAGTACCCTAGCATTGACCCCTTCCAAATGGGAGCAAAAATGTAATAACACAATTATGCTACCTCTCATATAAATAAAGAGATATTTTATGAAGATGACACAATTCATTAATGTTCATTACTATCTCTCACTTTCTCTATCTATCTATCTCTCCTTACTTTATGCTCAATTTCTCGGGCGTGATTCACGAACAATCTTAGATTCAACACTAGAGAAAGACATACATAATAGAGCTTGCTAGTAATCAACATCACCAAACAATAACCACTTTCATAATGAAGGCATTAACTTTATATACATTTAAGGCCTCTTTTCTAAAATAAGATAACCAACAAACTTATAAAATTCATTAGAATAAAACTTTGGCTTAAATCTGATTTAAATTAATACACTTATTGCTATCCTAATTCAACCAAAATTAATCATCTAATTAAATAACTCTAATATTATATAATTGGGCATGCCAATTCTATTTTTCTAAAGACAATCCTTTTCTTACTAAGGATTGCATGTTCTACAACTTCATATATCTATCATCCAAAAATTATATGTAGATACATGTATGCATAAGATTCAAATTTGATATATGATGTTGCTATCTGGATGACCTATATTCTTGCGTGATTCGAATTGATTGAAGGTGCCTTATAATGGTCTAATGATGAAGACATTGTGATGACTCCATTATTAGTGTCTTTGAACAATGAACTTGATATACATGGAGATATTACCTACAATGAATGCATATGTGATTATGGATTGAAGTATTAAATATTGAATTGACATGAATATTTCCAATAGTATCTCTCACATTCAATCTAGGGTTATCACATAACAACAATAATTTCCCACAATTTTTATATACATAAATTCTTCTAATCTAGAATTCACACCAAGAAATCTTATCCCATATGGAACAAATTTTTAGTGTAGCAAAGAGGGTGGTCTCCATAAATTAGTGCAAGTTATCAATTTTTCTTTTTTCTTTGCAAAGGAATGGGGTCATATGCCCATGGAATTATTGGGATCCTATGATTTTTTTTTTTAATGCAATCACTATTTTAGTAATAACATAAAGCATTGATTAAGTATAGTGTTGTCTTATGATTCAATGCCTTATGTTATTTTGCCAAATAAAAACTTGGACTATCCCAACAATATTAGATAACCACTGCATGATACAAAACTCAAAATCAAGTAGCTAGAATCATGCCATGCGACATGCCCACCCCCTTTCTTACTTACTCCACATGCCCACAAGAAACCACAAAATAACCAACAAATTGCAATGAAAGATTTGTCTTGAAGATTTAAGGACTTCAATTTAATACGAAAAAGAACTGAACCGAATTAAGCAGCCAACGAACTCAGAAAACAACACATGATTTAACTCATGACGGCGACTGACGGACGACTAAACAAAATTTGTAGGCCTTATAAAACCTGCAGAATCCAATCAACATCCTCCAATAAAATTTCCCAATGGATGAACCATCCTCTTCCTCATCAAACCTGACCTCCCTCTGCCGCGTCTCCACCGTCCTCACCGTCACCGCCATCTCCCTCTGGGCCAACTACGAGGCCTCCAAAGGTTTCGACATCACCGTGGTCGAAACGCCCAGCGACACTCTCGCCGCTCGCCGCTACAACCTCATGTTCGTCTCCAATGGCGGCGGCGCCCGCGCCATCCTCAACGCCAGCGCCTCTATCGAGCGAATCCTCTACCCAGACGTCAAGTACTTCCCCATCAAGATAATCAAGTCCGTCACTCTTCGCGTCGCCGACTACAACCTCACCCGTGCCGTGATCGTCACCGCCGCCACTGGTGGAGGCGGAGAGTATGTGATTCACGTCAGCCCCAGCGTCATTGAGCAGAGAAATGCTGAGAAGGCGGTGGTGGCTGCGGTATACACGGGAATGGCGAGGGTGTGGGTGCGCGACGGGCGGGGAATGGCGCCGGCGGAGATGGTGGATGCGGTCGTGGGGTATATTTGCGGGGCTGCGGGGTTTGGGGGGGAAGTTGGTAGGGGGAATGTGACGTTTGAGGGATGTGGAGTGGAAGCGGTAGGGTTTGTGGAGTATTGTGAGGAGAGACGGCCGGGATTTGTGGCGAGGTTGAATCGGGAGATGGAGGGGGTATGGGAGGATGGGATGTGGGAGAAGGCGTTAGGGATTTCGGCTCGGGTGATGTGCGCCGGGTTTTGGTCGGGACGGGATTGGGTTCGGTAGCCGGTTGAGGATGGAGTGAAGGTCGCGTTGCGGTTGAGTTGGAATGATTGTAGAATTGTGTGGTGGAATTATGTGTAAAGTTCGTTTATAGGAGAAGAGAGCACATAGTGATACTTAATTTGTTGTAGAAAACAATGACAAGTGAATTGAAGTTGATATATGTGTTTATTTCTTTTCAAGGCTATAACTATATGACTATATATTTGTTGAATTGGAGATTATTTTGAGTGTCAAAGTGTAAAATTGGAGAGTGAGAGAGGGGTAGAGAGGAAAAATTATTGCCTCATTCTGCAGGCAGAGTTGTATGCAGAGTCCAATGAGAGGAATCCAACTGGAATCTGGGTCTCACTGTGTAAAAAAATTCAAAAAACACCCATTTAACGTGACCCGACCCGAATCATCGGCCCCACCGCGAAGAATATTTAAAAGATGTGTTTTGTCGTGGAGCCCGACTTGAATCTAGCCAGCCGAAATGCCGATCCAGAGAAAAAACACATTTATGGTATATTTGGTCACTTCCTTTTTGTTTTTCAGCGGTTTTCGAGCGTTCATTCTTCTTCTTCGTCGGTTCGACTTCGGCTTTCTTCGCTCTTTAGCTTCTTCGGCACCTGTGCTTTGGTTTCTTTATGTATCGTGTCTTCGAATGTTTCCATTTGGAACTACGGCAGTTTCTCTTCGGCTTCATTGCTCGAAAACGCAAGGTCGATTTCGCAATGACCTAATGTTTATAAGTTATAGCATTGCGTCGTTCGGTAATCACAAGACATTAGTTTTCCTTTTCTCTTGCTATCACACAACAATGGAAGGTCGCAACATTACTTGAGAAGAAGCTAGCGCTCTCCCGAAGTCGTTGAGGTATTATGCTACAATGTTTATTCTAGATAAAAAACTGATTTGTTTTATTATTTAGAGTTGTATTATAGATGTGTTATTAAGTATTATTCTTGTATTTTTGTTATTTTATGATTGTGTGATGTGTTATAGTTGTGTTATAGTTGTGTTATAGATGTGTTATTTGTGTTATTGTTATTTTATGGTTGTTTAATGTGTTATAGTTGTGTTATAGATGTATTATTATGTGTTATTGTTGTGTTATGTTGTTATATTTGAGTTATAGATGTATTATTTTGTTATATTTGTTTTGTTATGTTAGATGTGTTATATGTTGTGTTATAGTTGTGTTATTGAAGTGTTATAGTTGTGTTATTGTTCTTTATTTTGTGTTATTATTGTGTTATATTGTGTTATTATTGTGTTATTGTGGTGTTACTTGTGTTATAACCCTACTAACACCTCAATAGTACCAATCACACATGTATAGCATGGAATAATACAACAATAACACAACAATAACATATCAATAACACACAATAACACATCTATAGCACAACTATAGCACAAATATAACACAACGATAATAAAACGATAACACATATATAACACAGCAATAACATATATATATATATATATATATATATATATATATATATATATATATATATATATATATATATATATATATATATATATATATATATANTATATATATATATATATATATATATATATATATATATATATATATATATATATATATATATATATATATATATATATATATATATATAACACAACGTTAACAAAATAACACAATAATAACACTGGAATAATCTAAAAATGAATGAATGAGGAATGATATCTATAAAATAATATTTCCTTTTGCATTATTGTTGTTGTAGGTATATGAATGCAAGAACGTTCAATTGTAGATGTCATCCTTCTATAGTGAGGGGTGCAATTGATGCTGTTAGACACAACGTCTCTTAGGAGACCACAAATTTATTAAGAGAAATAAACGTCAATAAGACTTTTGACGTGTCTTTTTATCCCCAATATAATTTTTGACCCACCTACACATCATGGGATTTTGAAATAACGAAAGGAGAGTTTTTGTGATGGGTGGGAAATTGGTAAAACTCCACGCTAACCATGTTACGTTGTTGTTAAACATGCCCAACAAAGGAGAATCAGTTAGTTGGAGGAAAACTTCTTCGTCTAGTGTAACTATAAGAGTAATAAAGGAAGATTTGACTAAGTTTTCAGGAGATTCTTCCACTCCTTTTGAGAAATTATTTCTTAAGTTTTTACTAACAAATTTATTATTTCCCTCGAGCAATTTTGGTGTGCCCATAGAGCTTTCTGCATTTAGGGAGAACGTACAATCTTTCTCTTCATTTAATTGACCTGCTGCCATTTGTGATTTTATGATCGATCAATTGAACATTATCGCAATCAGAATAAAGCAGAATCATTCACTTGGTTACATAAGCGGATTTTTATTTCATTTATCTGTAAGTTCATATTGTCAACATTAAAGAAATTTTCTTTTGACTTTATGTTTTTGTTTTTTGTTTCCTTTTGACAAATTTGTTTTTAATATATGTAATCCGCAGCTTTGGTTTTTTAGGCCCACATCTATGTTTGCTCTTGCTGCACCAGAGACTAGACCTTACATGCTAAGGTGACCAACAAGTCATGGGTGGACAACACCACATATTTATGACGCCTTTAAGAGGTTTGAGCATGTACAAGTAAGTAATTTATTGCGTTAAAAGATTTTATTAGAGTAAGTTTTGTTTCTATGTTTCTTTACTGAATTTAGTTTGGATGTTATCGTTTTTTTTGTAGGTTAATGACACATTCATAGACTTGAAGGAAGATCAGTCCCACTTGTTGTGTAATCCTTACCAGAGACCACTCAGCCCTGCTATGACTCTTTCTCGTTGTGAAACTCCAGTCGGACCACCGTCACCCAAATCTCATGGCGTTGGTCCAATTATTTTAAGTGAGGTAACCCTATAAGCAACATATAAAAGGGGAAGAAATGATTTTGAAGTAATAATCGAGTTACTTGAAGCTCAGGAACAAATAAGTTTAAGTTTACAAGAATCTATGTTTATCATGAATAAATAAATGGCTAATGTTAAAGATTCATTGTCCACCCTAACAGATATGGTTAAGAGATTAGAAAAAACTAAAGCTGATAAAGAGCAAGCAGCTCGCCGAAAGAGTAAGCCCAATGATGGGAGAAGGAAGAGGATAAGAAATAATGAGAATTTACCTGTACAAATTCAACTTGCAGAAGAGCTTGGAGCCCAAAAAGGCAAGTGACAATAAGAGATGCATGAGATGATGTTGTTACTCGGGATCTTCTGGGTCTCTGTCCCATACGGTAAGTAGCTCATTCTATTCCGTACACTAGCTCATTCTATTTTACTTGATAGTTTTAATAAGTTCTTTTTTGATCGTTATAGATTCGTCTTGTGTCGTCTGCTGTAGATACTGAAGCCCGAGAGGACCAAGATCAAATAAAATATGCGCAAGACAATGTTGTAACAAGGGACGAGACACTACCAGAAGACCCCGATCAAGTCCAACGAACAACACGTGATGTTCTTAATCATGTGCCCTTTGCAGTAAACAACTCATTTTATATTGTTCTCTATTATTTAACCTGATAATATGTTTAAAATTTTTTGTTCTTTTGTAGACTCGTTCTGTTGCATTTGTTGTAGATATCAAAGGACGAAAGGGCCAACAATCAAAAATAAATTTAGAACTGTCATTGCTTCAAGATCTTCAATCAATAATGGTGACAGATGTATTGTCATTTGAGTCAGAGACAACTCCAGGTCAAGCTGAGGGAAACCTACGAGACACTCATGAACAGATTGCGATGACACCCGCTGGTTTAGGTACCTCTATAGCATCCCGAAGCTGCAAAGCAACCCAATTGTCATCACTAGCCATAGCACTAGCTCCCATGCAGAGAGCCATGCTATAGTGGTACAAAAAAAATTAGTTCTTTATATTGAAACACACCTTTAATTTTTTAGTCAGAGTTTATAATTATTGTTTTATTTTGCAGCCTCGCCCTACGACATCTTACATTGAATATCCTGATAGATCATTAGTATCATGTGAGATGCAGGATGTGATCGATGATTACATTGTCACATACACGGGGGTGTAAGTAACTGTTGACAACAGTTTTAATGTTATGCAGTAGTTTGATATTCAAATGTGACAATCATTCTTTCTTAACGATGCAAACATGATTTTCTTTCAAACAAAGGTCTTGGGAGGGAAATTGACTGAGTCGGGCTGGAGGATGTATTGCTAAATGGGTGGTTTGGAAACAATGTTTTTGCTGACATATTGCATGAAAGAATTACCAGGCCACCTAAATTATACAGGCTGTAATTTTATGTAACGTCGCAATATTGGGTAATCACAATAGTTTAATTATATATATATATATATATATATATATATATATATATATATATATATATATATATATATATATATGACATGTATCTTCATTGTAGACACAATTCAAATTCTCCTTTTATGCAGATGCATAGGAACTTGGATAGCACAGCTTTCGTGAAACACATGAGAAAGGAAACTATTAAGAAAGCTCAAATCATATTGTTTTTTATAATTCATAACGCCCATTGGCTTTATTGGTGGGAGAGCTAAAAATGAGAAAATGAAATTTATATGACTCTCTGCCCAACCATGTGCATAAGGATGCGCTCGCCAAGTTGTAAGTATATCTATAACACAATAATAACACAACAATTCCACACAAGCAAAAACACACCAATAAAACACGAATATCACACAAATAACTCTCTGATAACTTTTGCAGGTCAAACTGTTTGCAAAGGATACTGCCCATGCTTTTTCTAGAGCCAAACCTAAGAAATGGTCTCTTACACTTGTTAAGGGTGTACCAACTCAAAGCAATAATGTTGACCGCGGTATTTTTGTCTGCAAATTCACGGAAATATTAGTGTTAGCTCAAGAGGTCGATTTGAGCCCATATCTGAATTGGCAGGAAGACATGGAAAGATTTAGAACTGAATTTGCCAACGTCTTGTGTATGCAGTCCATGAATAAAATTAATTTAATTGTTTTGTCATTTAGGGATTAAACACATTCTATGTTTGAGAACTTAATAAAATGCAATTTGTACAGGTCTTTATATACATGTTTCATAAAAAAATGTGCTTATTTTTAGAAACTATCTTTCGTCATTTTTATAATTAATATTACATTCTCTAAATTATGTATATATTAGTATTACAATAATGTTTATGTTATACTATTAGTATATATTATAATAATTAATTTATAAATATATATGTATTAAATCAGATATTATATCAAAATTTTTGTTGTACTATTTACTTATACATTTAGAAATTTTATTTCTATTTACTAAACTATAGTATATTAAATATTATGCAACGAATAGTTAATAACATTATAATATGATAAATTTGAATATCATTAATATACATTTATCTTATCATTATTTTAATAACTAAATAATATGTCTATAATTATATATTCATATAATTATAGTTATATCATGAGGCTAAAATCGCCTATAACACGTGAAATTTGAAAATAACCTGTTAAATCGCCATATAACACGATGATTTTGGAAATAACAAGATTAAAATCACTTATAACATGTGAATTTTGAAAAATAACGCGTTAAAATCGCAGCAAAACAAATTGGAAATATTCCGCTAAACCGCGCGTTACAGTGTAGGGAATATTTCCCACGTGTTATATCGTGGGCTAGAGGAGTGTTATAGGGTGGTGGTATAACAAGTGGAGAATATTCCCCAGGTGTTATATTGCGGGCCGGCATTATAACTCATGGGGAATATTCTCCCATGTGTTATCTCGCGGGCTAGTGGAGTGCTATGAGGCCGCGTTATAACTCGTGGGGAATATTCCCCCATGTGTTATACATCGTTCTAATGAAGTGTTATAGGGCGGTGGTATAACACGCTGGAATCTTTATCAGGCGACGGTAACGTTTTATAGGACTATCTTTGCCTCATTTTTTTAAAAAATTGGCGGGTTATAACATTAACTAATATTTATATATATATAATTGTTGGTTTTAGTGTGTTATTTCCAATATTTGCACATTAATATAAATTTATAGTTCTTATATAATTAATATTTTTTTTAATAACTTAATAATATAAAAAAATAATTAATTTAATTAATAATATATATGTTGCATTTAATATATATATGTTAATTTATAACATATATGATAAAACTAGATATATTTAAATAATTTAATAAAATAATGTAAATCTTGAAGTGGTATTGATGTATATTATATTTAGATGTTATTTCTGTGTTATTATTGTGTTATTGTAGTATATTGAGGTAGTATTGAAGTGAGTTGAGGTGTTAAATAGGTGGTATTCTGGTGGTGTTGATGTGGTATTGAGTTTTTATATTATTATTGTGTAATTATGGTACTGATAGATCTGCTCATCAATCATCAAAACATTGAAACATTTATAGAAACATTTAATAATCAATCATTGAATCAAATGAATCATCGAAACATTTAATAAAATGATTACATTAAACAATCATCAAAATTAATGAATCATATTAACATATCAGAACTGTTGATGAAATACATTAACTCAATAATATTACAAATAGAGATCACTTATCGAATCCATCAACAATCTGATGTATCCTTCTGTTGGTTGAGATGCATCATATTCATGAAATAATGGAGAAATTAAATGTGAAATAAAAATCAAATGTTAATGCCACTAAATTTTCTTTTATATGCTACTGAGTTTCACTTATATACTTGGTTGAGACAATCTGACATTTCAATTAAATTTGCCTCACAAGGAATACCGAGATGTTGGCTTGTTGATGTTTCATGATCTTGTCCTACATGTAGTGGTTTAGGTTAGAGAAAGACAATAATGCATAGATTAAAATAGTGCAGCTTATTGAAATATATATTTGTTGGTCTCTTATTTTCTCAAAATATCCTTTCAACATAGCTGTAGAAACTCCCTTCGACCTCATCTTTGTTGTGTCATTCAAATTGAATTGGGTAATTGGTGTTTTTTTCTTCTTTGTTTTTTTCTTTGTTTGAGCTGGTTTTTCGGCTAATGCGTCATCAAGATCTCCAGAGAGATGTTTAAATAATTCCCACAACATTTGTTCGGTTGTTTCATTTCCTTGTGTTTTATTAATGAGTTGGTATGCAAACTTATGAGCGTGTGAGTGAAATAGTAGCCCATTTGCAGAACCGATGCTCGTTTGGGTTTCTTTCATATCTTCATAACCAAGCTATTATACATGTTCCTTGTAGCCTGAGTAGACCATCGTATTAACAAATATTTTTCAGTAATTAGCTTTATTTGAGCTACATTAAGCTTATAAAGAGAGTGAGAACATAATATCCCTATCATTTCAAACTTTTTGCAACTGCAAGTGACCTCAGAATTGACTTTGTCAAGTTTCACAATCCAGTGTTTGTTTGTCCCTTGATTATCCAAATTCTTTACTTAATATTCCGAGCCACTCTCTGGAAAGCTTTCTATTGTAAGTCCACATACCTCATCCAATAGCTCTTGCTGGAACATTCAGTACAATTTTTTCAACTAAAATGTGGCAGCTTGCCTCAAGATTGGGTTGCTTTTTACCACGAGTATAATGACCAATTGATCACTTTTAAAATCTTCTTGCATCTCATTCTGGCGCCATGATTTCATTATATTTTCAAGATCAGCACAACAATCAACGAGAGTGTCAGTAGGCATTGAAACGTCGTAACAAATATTATTTGTTGTCTCACTTCTTTGTGTTCATTATATTCTCATGCCCAATATTTGTTTATTGAAGATTGTCGACCATTTATGTCTGATCTTATACATGTCATTTAACCACATGTTGTTGTGTAGGTTCGTTCCCCTTCTCAATCATTGTGGCCCAAATTTCCTTAAAATCCTCTTTGAAATCACAATTGTTCATGCATTTGTAAAAGACATTGCCCACACTCTTGACATCCAAAGCACAATGCACATTTAAGGAAAATTTCTTATATATATGTCATTAGAATAATTTGTGCCATGTATGTGGAAGACAATCTTCAATGGCTTGTGTCATTGATTGATCCTGATCCGTGAAAATGGTCGTTGGATACTTGTCACCCATTATTCTGATAATTATTTTGATTAGCCAAATGAATGAATCAATGGTCTCATCAGCCAAAAACTTACTCCAAAGAAGTCGTTTTGTCAATGGTAGTTCACCCCCACAAAAGGAGCGCAACATAAATTATACTTATTTAATCTAAAGCTTGTAAGAAAAATTATTACATCCCAAAAACAATCATAATCAAGCATAGATATCCTGTCGCTCCAAAAAAAGCTTGTGAGTCTTCTACTCATCGGTTTCAAAATACCAGGCAAACATGATATCCTCAGCTTGCCTCTCCATGAACAACTGTATTAGAGAATTGGTATCTCCTTATTCTATTCTTTCTCTTCTCTCTCTTTGAATAAAATTGTATGCATCTCTCTTCATGAATTCTAGGTTCTCCACCTCCAACCTCTGTAGCCATAAAGTTATATGCATATGTTGCTCTGATCCTTGATCTTTTCATTGATCTCAACAAAATTATATTTAACTCACTTATCTTTTTATTCGAACGCAGAATATGCTTATCACCACTTTCGGCAAGAGGGTGGTTATGAATTTCAATGAATTTCTTCACTATCTAAATTCCTTAAACATGAATGGCATATCTAACCATGACTTGGCATTCAATCCTCATGTCAGCTTTTCTGAATTTCACAGTATTTGTCACGTTTGGCTCCTTCAGGTTTTAATCTTCTTAGAGTTTGGCCAATAGCTGTTATGGTCCTTCCTAACAGAAAATCCTACATGATGTGCATAGCCACAGTAGCTTTCATATGCTTCTTGTTTATTGTGGACAATTGTGCAAAGAAACATCTATGCAATTGGATCATTCTACATATTTTCATATTGCACATTACCACACCAATTTAACGATGGTCGGATAAATATAAGGCAAAAACCATAACAACACCGTGTAAAACTTCACTAACAACATAGGAGCACAACAGTCAAACCACACTAAAACCCCAATAACACCAACATGAAAACACTAATAGCACCGCAATTACAATAAAATCATACCAAGACAACAATAATATAGCCGCAGCACCACAATAACACAATAATAACACGTCAATAATACAACAAAAATACAACAATATTACAACAATAAATCCACTAGAACAATACAATCCCTAAACCCTAAACCATAATAATAATAACATAATAACACTACAAAAACTAAAAAATAACATCGCATATCACCTCAATAATACAACAATAACATGACAATAATACAACAATAATACAACAATAATACAATTGTTAGAAACAATGGAGCTCGGTCTACTATTCTTGGGTCGTTACTTTGCTTTGGAGAGTCACACCTCAACACAAATAACCACTCCTGTCTTCCTCTTTTGTGAAGTGAAGTATCACTTCACTCCCTCTTGTTAGTGATAAAAGCTTCAAATGACTCTCCTTGGGTTTTGTAGTCACGCTTTGAGTTCTTCTTTGGTTTCCTCGGGATAGGGGAAGGTTTCCTCGGGGCAGAGGAAGAGAAGTGCAAAGAGGAGCAGTTCCTTGCGGCAGAAGGAAGAAGAAGGAAGAAGAAGAAGATTGTTCTCCCTAGGCTTCTTCTTGGTGGCTTGCGGCAGAAGAGAAATGAGTTTATTTCTCTTGTAAGTTTGTCTTCTTCAGTGTATCTCGGTGTAGAGTTTCTTCGGTGGATCTAGGTGTAGAGAGAGAAGAAGATAGAGAAACGAAGTGAGAGTGAGAGATTCCTCTTGTAAGTTGAGGTGATCGACTGGTGTAAATTTCCTCAAGTAAGAAAATCCTCTGCAACTCCGTGGACGTATGCAATTTGTCGAACCACATAAATCTATGTTTTCTTTTATGGTGTAAATTTTTCTTGTTCTATTTTCCACTTCATCGATCGTTTTTCTATTTGATTTATATATATACCACATCAACTAGTATATCTAGATCTCACAACAACAACAACTGGTATCAGAGCGTGGTTTTAGATCCGAGGAAGAATTATGGTTGCAGATGACGTGAAGATTTCAGGGATCGAAAAGTATGATAGCACAGATTTTGGTTATTGAAGAATGCAGATAGATGATTATTTTTATGGGAAGAAACTTCATCTTTCGTTATTGGGGAAAAAACCTGAAAGGATGGATGAGGCTGAATGAAATTTGTTGGATCGACAAGTTCTAGAGGTTATTCGATTAACCCTATCGAGGTCCATTGCACACATCACCTTGAAGGAAAGGACGACTGCATAACTCATGGTAGCTTTGTCAGATATGTATGAAAAGCCATCGGCGAATAACAAGGTGCACTTGATGAAGAAGTTATTCAACTTAAAGATGGCGAAAGGTGTTTCTGTTGCTTAACACCTGAATGTTTTCAATACTATCACAAATCAATTGTCGTCTATGAAAATTGATTTTGATGATGAGATATGCGCACTGATCTTGTTGGCTTCATTATGAGATAGTTGGGAAGTCATGAGGGTAGTAGTTAGCAGTTCTACAGGTAAATCTAAGTTGAAATACGATGAAATTCATGATTTGATTTTGGCTGAGGAAGTTCACAGGAAAGATTTTGGCGAGGTCTCAGGTTCGAGTTCAGCACTAAATGTTGATTTCAGAGGAAGATGACATGACAGGAACTCAATTATTGGGAGATCAAAATCAAAGTTTAGTAAGCAGACAACCTGTTGAAATTGTGACAAGGTTGACCACATAAAGAAGAACTGCAAGAATCCTAAGAAGATGGAGAATGAAAGCGCAAATGTGGTATCTGAAAAATTACATAATGCACTATTGTTGACAGTTCATAATTTTGTTGAAGACTTGATATTGAATTTAGGGGCTTTGAATGTGATAGAAAATCTACCAGAGCCCACAGTGCAGGGCAGTAATGGAAGTGAAGAGGAAAGTGGGTCCGGGGCACCCTTTCTTATTGTTTCACAGACAGATGTTGAAGAACCACAGAACTATGAAGAAATCTTGCAAGATGAAAGTTCAAGCAAGTGAGAGCTGACATAACTTCCACCAGTGAAGAAGGCATTACATAAAAAGTGGGTGTACCAGATGAAGACTTAGTGTGATGTATGTAAGAGATACAAGGCTAAACTTATTGAAAAAGGCTTTCAGCAAAGGCAGGATGTTGCTCATGCAGTGAGAGTTGTAAGAAGAGACAAGAGTGACCCAAGAAATAGCTTGGAGGTGCAATGTTATGTGAAGTCTGCTGATATGTTAACTGAGGGTGTTACTCTTGAGAAATTGAAGTTGTGCACAGCTTCTTTTGGTCTTCTAGAGTGAAGACATAGGCTTTGAGTTGCAGAGGTGGAGGATTCAAGGTGGAGGATACATGTTGAAGAAAAAGGCGACACCGCCGGTGGAGGATTTCAGTTTGAGGAAGGAGATGTTGCAGCCTGTGTACCGGTCTCTAAGTGGGAGAATTGTTAGAAACAATGGAGCCCAGTCCACTATGCTAGAGCGGTTACTTTTCGTTGGAGAGTCACACCTCTTCATAAATAACCACGCCTGTCTTCCTTTTTTATGAAGTGAAGCATCTCTTCGCTCCCTCCTATTTGTGATAAAAGCTTCGGATGGATCTCCTTGGGTTTTGTAGTCACGCTTTGAGTTCTTCTTCGGTTTCCTCGAGATAGAGAAAGGTTCCCTTGGGGCAGAAAAAGAGAAGTGCAAGGAGGAACAGTTCCTTGTGGCAGAAGGAAGAAGGAAGAAGGAAGAAGAAGAAAATTGTTCTCCTTAGGCCTCTTCTTGGTGGCTTGCTGCAGAAAAAAAATTGTGTTTATTTCTCTTGTAAGTTTCTCTTCTTCGGTGTATCTCGGTGTAAAGTTTTTTCTGTGGATCTCAGTGTAGAGAGAGAAGAAGATAGAGCAACGAAGTGAGAGTGAGAGATTCCACTTGTAAGTCAAGGTTATTGACTGGTGTAAATTTCCTCAAGTAGTAAAATCCTCTGCAACTCCGTGGACGTACGCAATTTGCCAAAACACATAAATCTGTGTTTTCTTTTCTTTTCTGGTGTGAATTTTTCTCATTCTATTTTTCACTTCGGTGATCTTTCTCCTATTTGATTTAGAAATACACAACATCAACTGGTATATCTAAATCTCGCAACAACAACAACAATAACACCACCTAAATAATTATTTTTTAAACCATAACACTATTATAACAATACAATACCTAAACCTTAAGTCATAACAATAACACTTCAAAAACTAAACAATAACATCACTATAACACCTCAATAACATGACAATAATACAACACTAATTCAACAGTAACACCACTAGAACAATACAATCCCTAAACCCTAAACCATAACAATAACACCACAATAACACAAGAAAACTAAACAATAACATCACATAACAACTCAATAAAATGACAATAACACAAAAATAATACAACAATAGCACCATTAGGACAATATAATCCCTAAACCCTAAACCATAACACTACAATAACATCCTGATAAAGCCAACAACATATAAAAATAACACTAGAATTCACCCAAAAAAAAACTGCCCTAACTCTATTAAATCCTAAACCCTAAACCAAAATAACAAATCTAAGCACCACCATCACGCCAAAATAACACCACACTAACTATAAACCAAAACACCTAACAAAACTAGCTAAAACCAACATAACACATCAATGCAAAACTCAAATCAAACTAAAACTAAAGTAAAATCACCTCTGATTGAAGCTGGTTGACATTATTTCCTGATTCCATACCAATATTTTTTCATCTCCATAGAAATCGATCGCACGAGCTCAGAACCCAACACAAAGAAAATCTAAAGGAACAAAATCTGCTTTTCTGAACTGGCAGCAGCACAAAAATGCGACAATAGACTTTTGGCAGGATTATCTTTGGACATAAAGTCACTTTTTGGCTTCTTGGGCTTGAACCAGGTTTTCGTCGGGCCAAGTCGCGTGCTCTAATTCATTTATTTTACCTCATGTTTCTGATGGAGCCTGAAATTCCACGTGGTGAACTTCGATTGGACTCCTTCCGCAACTCTGCGTGCTGAGTCCGGATGTAATAAGCTCTCGATAGAGAGAGTGTGTGTGTGCACTATAATGAATAGTGGAATAAGAAAATTGTGTAAAATTTTATTCATGAAATAACCACATTTTTTAGATAAAAAAGGTGAAATAGCTGATATTATATTTATACGCCTACTTTAGTGAGGATTATATAAGTTATTTTAACTATTTCACACTTGTGAGCTGAGGGCCTTGCTGCTCTCAGGCTCGACCTAATGGGCTTGGTAAAACTCTATCAAACTTTTTGGGCCGACTAGATTTGATAGGCACTATTGGTATAATAGATCTGATAGGCACTGTCAGTTGATTGTGTTATTGAAGTCTTGGTCGGTGTATAGTTGGAGACCAAGTTACTCAATTTTTAATGTCAAAAATTTAGATTCATAGACGCTACCGGTCAACCTATCTTCTACTATCTTCTACTAGCTAGGAGCCAGCATGAATCTCAATGGCCACATTGAGGACTAATTGGCTAATTCTACTTCCATTGCGAAGGCGAATCTAGACTACCGAACAAATGATAATTACCATAATCTGACAAGTAGCCTGTCCGATCTTTGGGGAAGGCTGCTTGTCGTCCTCAGTGTGGCCATAAGATCTGAGGGATTGGTCGCTTCTTTGAGTTTGATTGCTTCAAAGTGTTAGGTTTGGGTGATCTTGTAACTAGGTGAGTTGCTCGACTCGTGCTGTGTACTCATCTTTATAACAGTTGCCTCTGACTATGCTTCATCTGGTCAAGCAACTTAGTCCTCTGACTATGCTTCATCTGGTATAGCATAATTTCTATATAGTTAGTTCCCTAATTTTTTTGCTTCTTGAAAGTAAGGTTGAGATAAGAATTAATGCACAATAAAAACTATCATTTATGATTATTCAATGTTTCAATAATTGATCTTTCTGGATTTTTTTGGCCTCAATCTCTATAAATAGGGCATGAGGGATTGGTTTTTCAAACCTTCTCAGTAATTTCACCCTTCAGTATGTCTGAACTGAACTTGTCGCCATGGTGAATGAATCTGCTCTAAAGTATAATGTTTACAATCAGACAGCATACTGCCAGACTCTCAGGGGAAATTAGAGGCGATACCCTTCCAGAGGGTGAAAAGAGAAAGTAATTAGCAGTGAGGAAGTGAAATATGCCTAATTAGGAGGCTCAGACGGGGTATTCAGACTCTCTTCATGATTTTACATGAGAAAATATCCCGGTAGAGGAAGTTAGTCAATTGAATGTTCCATTGGTTGATTTGTTAGCCTCACTTACAAAAAAGAGACCTTACTTTTTAATCAGACTTATCAAGGATATGTCAGTGCTTTAACGTAGGCTGAGGCACATGAGACTGACTACCACTAATTACACAGTAGAAGGTTGGTTAGGACGATGTATCATTTATTTCATCTGAGTGGGATTGAATCCTAAGCATAAGAAATTTCAATCTTGCTTAAATGATTTTTATTTTTTTTATGAATTTTCTCTTTATTTTACATTCTATTGTAGCTCATCTGACCACTAAATCTATGATCATTGATTGACTCCTGACAGAGGTTGTTGTTGATGAGACCACTAAAATGGTGACTATGTATCAAGCATCAACTGATGTTAGCTGGCTTCTGGGTGAGGATGGAGGTGTTGGGTATCCAGATGATCCACACAAGGCCTATGGAAAGGCGTTGTTTGAGCACCATATATCATTAAGATTGTTGGAGAACTGACTGCGCGAGAAGTAAGAATCTCTTGCCTAAGTGATTGGATTGCGTCGGGAAAAAAGATCAATGGTCAGCTGAAGCGAGTAGAGAAGGTAGATCAGTTGGAGGGAGGGTAGCCGCCCTCCACGCTAGGACAACGCCATCCACATAAAGGCGACCACCCTTTGCAAGGAAACTGCAGTATTTTTCATGGAGCGGGTAGTCGTTCAAAAGGTGTCCTCTATCTTTTAGGTTCAAGTGGATATAGAAATGGTAGAGAGGTTTAGGCTAAGGGGAGAGGTGTTGTATAAAAGTATGCTTCAGTGAAGATAGTCAAGTAATAATCTTGTTAAGTTTTTTTCTCTCTGAGCAATTACTGAGTTGTATTTGTAATTACTTGAATGAAATAAAATTTATATTCTCTTTCTTGGTTTATGTTTGATGTGATCAGCGACATGGTTTTAAGGTGGTAAATGAGATCTTTCTCCCTATGATTGTTCATCTTCCCACCCAACTTTATAAATAAGGATGAGGGTTTTGAAATTTCTTATGCAACTGTTCCATTTTTTTCTCCTCATCTTTTGATTCATTTTCTTCTTTGAGCACCTATTTTGATGGCACCCAAATTTTGCTAAGAACTCTTCGACTCTATCCTTGCTACTGAGGCATCCATAATGTCAACAGGTCAGGTGGTGCTTCCAAAGGCACCTTTGTCTTTGATCAGTCGGTGAAAATCTAAGCAGAGAAACGTGATCGCACAACGAACAAATATAATAATGATCTCGTGTTCTACCAAGATCAATTCAAATGTGGTCTTCAACTATCATTCTACTAGGAACTTCAAGCGACCTTCAATCATTATGGAGTGATTCATGCTTAGGCTATGCCCAATTCCATTGTTTTCATAATGACTTTTGTGATCTTCCATCATCAGTTGATAATCCTCTCATTGACCGATCTCTTTACTAACTTTTTCTCTTTCAAAATTTCTCGGGATGGGTATGTTATAATCTTGGCTAGCTTTTAATTTTGCCTACGAGGACTGTAGAACAAAATTAAGGACTGTAAATTGTGCTTTTTGATTGGCTCATGCCATAGAAGTTGGGTAGTCTATGTTCTCTTAGTGGTCATAAATGTAAAGAAGCTAAAGACCCCCCCCACCACCGATCGAAATCAAGGTCTACGAGGAAATGATTGAAAGGATTAAAATGTACTTTCACCAATACCTTGAGTCTAAGCTGCTCAACAAGGTAATTTTAATGAATAAGTTTGGGAGGAAGATCGATGAGTTGTGGGAAGCCCTTGATACCTAAGAGACAGAATGAGAGCAAGTGGCTAATGTCAAGGACGTTGAGAAGAAACCGTAGGTGAAAGTAGTTCCAAAGCTACTGTCGCTACCTGTTTTACAAAGTTTGTGATTCTTCTTACTGAGGAAAACATTGAAGGTGTGAAATTCATTTGATATACATCCAACACCACCTTCATTGTTTAGAATCTGCTGGCGATTTAATTTTTATTGGATGGAAAGCTATGCCTTCCTTCTAGCTGTACTTCTGGAGCTTGGCATGATGAGTATTCAAACATTTAAAATAATGTGCCTATAAAATGAAGTAATTAATACACTATATTTTTAAGTCTAAAGTCTTAATTCAAACAATAGAACTAACTTGAATCATAATTAATTTATATGATCACCAAAACTTTCATTAAGGGGTAATTAAAAATTTTAATTTAAGGTGCACTAGAATTAAAACTCTTAAAAGCCCTACTTAACCAAATAAAGTAATTCTGTTGAAAAATGAGAAAAGGAGTAAAAAAAATAAAAGAAAAAGAAAAAGTGAGCAAGGAATTATTGCAAATAAAAATGTTGAAAGTAAAAGAGCTGAATTAAAAAAAATAAGGGAGAAGAAGCTTGACGTTAAGTGTGGAGTAATCCAACTTTGATTGTTAGCTAGCTCCTCATACTAAAAGATTAATCTCTTCCTTAATGAAATTAGGGTATCCTATAAAAACAAGTAGAATAAGGGTACAACCTATTACTTAAATGGAAATTGGGTGTTTACGAAAACTTATTGAAGGGTGAAAAGGATTATAGCCCCACCTGATCAATTGGATTGAGAAGATTTGTGTCAAGAGGAAAATGATTAAAGGAAGGCTAAAGTTATTACCAAGGCACTAAAAGTCCCACTAAAGCTAGATATCCTAGGCCTTTAACAAATTATTACCCATGCTAACAAATGGTAAGGATATCCCTATGATAAAGTCAACGTTATTCTCACGTCTTAGCTTAGCAATGGAATTACTTGATAACAAGTAATGAGTAAGTTTGGTGGGTTTTAAGTAAGTGAAATATGTGATATATTTATGGCATGTTTACTCATATTTTAACATCTTTTATGCCAATATTATGCTTAAGAAAGCTATTTTTGTTTAATTTTTGCAGGCGATAGGTTAGATGCAATTTTGGCATGAAAAAGGATGAATTTAGGAAATAACATCTGATTTTGACCTAACACTCCCGACGAACTTACGACGCACTTGCGCCAAAACATCATTACCGTGCCCAAGATAGAGCACACTCATGCTAGGTTAAAGCACCTGCGTCGTAGTCACGATGAGCTCGCTTCCAGACATTGCAAATCTGGCACCCCTATGACAGTCTCGCTAAACCAAATTTAGAAGAGTTTTTCTTGTTTTTGTCAAACTTTGCCTATATATAGGCCTATAGAGACATGTCTAGGGCATCTTGGGTAGATGGATGCTATGACAAAAGGGAGATTTTGGTGAGAAAGAGTTCTCATTTTGGGTTTTTTTCCTCTCTTTGGATAGAAATCTTTAGGAGATATTTTTTGCTTCTCTTCTTCCCATTTGTTCTTGATATTCTTTAGAGTTTGCGTATGAGAGGGAGACCTTCTATTATTCTGGAGAGAACAATTCTTGAATTTAAATTTTACAATTATTTTTTTCTTACAATGATGATCTACAAGGCTTCTTGTCTGTGGTTTTCTCTACGATGCACGAATAATTTTCCTTTGTAACTCTGCGATGTAGGGTTAGTGAGTTTTATCACAATTTTTTAGATGTCCATGTAGCATTTTTTGAGATTTTATGTATATATGTTGATGGTTAACCTTTTAGACTCATTTACTCCTAGTCTGGTCAATTAGAATGTTAATATCTTTAGTGATCAATTACTTCTGTCTATTGCGTAGTGGAATGAATAGGCTAACCATGGAATCCTGATAGAATAAGCATATTATAGTAGGATTTTGTAACATTGATAGGGGATTGGAACTTCATGGGTTTCTAATTCTTCTTTTGACCAAGTTATAAGCATACGAACAAACTCATCCCTAGTTAACAAACATCATGTAAGAAAACATTAAGAAAAACCACGAACCCTCGTGAAACCTGAATCAAAGAGGCACGAATCCCATCACTCTTAAAGAAAACTAGGTTTTTCTCTACTTTCTATTTTCTTCTTTCTACGATCACTTTTTATTTTTTGTTAGGATTTTAAGATTTCAACTCTCTATTGTCATTGCAACAAACAAAATGCCAAATAAAATAAAATAAAATCCAAATTACTTCAAAAAATTTCATGGTAATCCACCAGGTGGTTCCTCACAATGAGTGAATTTTCATAAATTTTAGAATTCATTTTATAAGAAATTCATTGTATTTTTCTTAAAAGAGAATAATAGTTCTTATTTATGAAATTATCTTATAAAAATATATAATAAAATCAACCTAAACTTTCTCATATGATTTAATCAATAATTTAGAAAATTTTGAAATTTAAAACATCAGATCATTATAAAACAGAAAATAACTGTTTTTCAAACAAAAAGAGGACTTCAACTAAACGATAGGTACAATTTATTTGTTTTCGCTGCAAAATTTTGCATAACTTCATACTTATTAAACTTAAAATCAAAATATTGGCATTCAAAAGTTGTGGCCAAGCATCACAAGCACATCCCCAGTTCCTTAAATTTGCTGCAGTTCATCCCATCAGGTTAGCTTGTTCTAAATTCCAACAAAAAGTTATCAAGCCACCATATCCTTGATAGCTGAGCTAAAATACTCTTCAAAGTACCCAGGAGGCTCATAGATGAAGCAAGAAATAACATCCCTGAGTGTTACTACACCCACAACTTCTTCATCTCCATTAACGACATAAATTCTGGGCACACTTCTTGAAGCCAAGCTGTCTATCACACTACCAAGGCAAGTATCAAGAGCGCATGTAAGCAGTTGTGCCCCAGAATTAGGACTGGCTGTCTCTATCGCCTTGATGAAATTCATTACAGTCAGTTCCCTGCATAAACAGTATAGCACTAAGAAAAACTCTCTTTGAGGTGGAATCAACCTTATGAAATTTAGATGGCTGTCTGGAAAAGCAATACCTGAAATTCTGGAAAAGCTCGGGCTGGAGCAACAAAAATCTGATGTCCTGTATGCTTACACTTCCAATAATTTTTCTATTTGAATCCTCAACAACAGGAAGACCACCAATTCTTTTGTCTTTCATGCGTTTGAAAGCCTCCAGGATTAGCTCTTCGCTTTGGATGGTAATGACCTGACATTCAGAAAATAAATATCAGTTAAGAGATCATCGCAAAGAACATCCATATGTGTAGGGTACTTGATGGTCAAGAAACCTGCAAGACTTCACAAACCTTACCTGAATTTCACATCACTGTGGAAATAGGATCTTAGAACAACTTCGTATAATGTAAAGACCAATATTTACCTCATCAAAAGACATGAAAGGAAGTCCAAGATCTGATAGTGGATGAGCAGCAATGCAGTCAAACCAATCCCTCCCCTTACATTGCTTGAGGCCTCTTACAACTGCTGATTGTGTGATGAAATTCTTGATGTGGAACTTATCTAAATCAATTACCGGAACATTCCTCAATCTATACTTTGAGAGCAACAACAGCACG
Source organism: Phalaenopsis aphrodite (assembly GCA_003013225.1). Classification (NCBI taxonomy): domain Eukaryota; kingdom Viridiplantae; phylum Streptophyta; class Magnoliopsida; order Asparagales; family Orchidaceae; genus Phalaenopsis; species Phalaenopsis aphrodite. Next base: position 663,395 of record NEWO01000572.1, read on the forward strand.
GTGAGCATGGGACTATCAACTGCAACAGGGAGGAAAGGTGCCCAACGATACATCTCAACGACAGATTTCACCTGCAAAAAACACAGCAAAACTGTATCCACCTTCTATAAAATGAAATTTCGATTTAAGCAGTGATTGTCAAAAAAATAAGACGTCAGCAAGTTGGAATCATTAGGAGTTAAGACTACAAAGTATCAGTTTTACCAAAAATGTCCACCATCTGGCTTGCTGCTACAAGAGGAAAAAACGAACTAGGAATAGACAAAAAGTGTAACTATTATAAGATGCAAGGTTTAGATGGCAGTTAAAATTACAGCAAGAGTGGGTATTTACCGTTGTCGATTTGAATGGTTCTTCTTGTCGTAGTAGTCTGTAGAATTGTTCGCCCAGGTGATCTGCAGCTGTTGCAGCATCTCTCCCAACACTCTTCTCTGCAGCTATTCCACCAGCCAATGCAGCGCCAGAAGCAGCAAGTGTCAACCCAGCAATTGCAACTGGACCAGTAGCACCTATAGCTATCGCTCCTAGACCACCAACAGCACCAGCTCCAAGAGCAGCAGCAGTTGCAGACCCAGCAGATATAGCAAAAGCTGCTAGTTCTGCATTCTCCAACACCCAAAGTACGACTGCAGAATAATCTATGATTCCAAGATATCTTCCCTTCCAATATGTATCGCTTGCCACCTCTGCATTTCTTACAGGAGCAGCCAAGATATTGTTTCTAGATAAGATTTGAACAGCATCGAGAATAGATGCATCAGATGGAATTTCGATCACTGCATCAAAAAGAGAAAATTTCAAAATTTCAAAACTTAAATGCTCTCTTTAGCAAAGTTTGGATAAATCTCTGCTATTCGTGTTAAAAAAAAATTACAATTAGCAAGCAGTCCCCTTCCCATCTGTATTATATCATTAGGTTCAATTAACTTGAACTTTTTTCCGAAAATGAAAATACTGGGCTCTTCCCCAATATCGCTTCAGTGAGACAGGAAGAGTGAAAGAAGTCAGGTGAGTAGTTGCCACTTATTCAAAATCTTGAAAGCTTACGAGATAGTGATAGAGAAGGTGTCTTTTTACCAAGATGCTGATTATTCTTGACATGAGAAAACTGGTGGATGGTAAAGGGAAAAACAGATTCCCGTCATTACCTTTTGGCAAAAAAAGAGTACCTATCTGCAGTAACTTCCAAATTCCTTCCCTTCTTCTCCCCAAACCTTCTCCTACCACTCCCCTTAGCCGCCTATCACCCCAAATCCATCCACCTCACTGCCACCACCTCTACTTTCCCCACAACCTTGTCGTCCCACCTACCTACAATCAACAAATCACCATCCCAAATTGCCCAAGCAACCGCCCGACCTTCCCCATTTTTCCCTACCATCTCACCGACGCCGCCGCCACCACCTTTGAATCTATTCCTACACCCTAACTGGAGATTTGTCTATTATTGTATTTCCTTTCTATTGGAGTCATGTTGTAATATCATTTTTATATTAATAAAAGCTTGATTTTTGTGTTACACCGCATTCCAACTAGTTTCGGTAACATTTGATATTAGAGCTAACTCAACCCTAGTCCCATCCTAGGGTCTTCAAGCATTCCGCCCTACCCAAGCCACCTCCACCAAATTTTTTCCAGCAAATTCCCAACCCTAACTATGCCACCGCGAAGAAGTACACCAGACTCGACTTGGGAAGAGATTCAACGAGAAATTCATCATCTACAACGGAGACTAGCAGAGCTGGATGATGGAAACCAAGAAGTTACCTTTGACCGTGATCGATGAATCCGTTCCACAGGGAAGATCACATTGACGAGGAATATCGAGCACGCCGTTCTGGTATCCAATATCAAAGGAGGCCGAGAGAAGAGGCCCCTTATGGAGATCAGCAGAACTTTGGCATTAAGATAGACCTCCCAGAGTTCGAGAAAAGCATGAACCCCGATGAGTTTATCGAATGGTTGCAATCAGTCGAACGAATCTTCAAGTATAAAGACATACAAGAGGACAAGCGAGTCAAACTAATTGCAATTAAACTAAAGAAGAATGTCACTTTATGGTGGGAAAATCTACAAAGGCAGAGGAGATGAGGAAGTGAGAAGATAACTAAGTGAGAGAAGATGAGAAGGCAATGCTAAAAATATACCTCCCACAGCATTATCGTCAGGACATGTTCCTGAAACTCCACAACTTGCAACAACGAGATCTATTAGTTGAAGAGTTCACGCCCCAATTTGATCACCTGCAACTAAAGTACGAACTGACAGAGCCAGCAGAGCACTCGATTGCTAGATATCACCATTAGCAATGTGACACAACTACAAACATACTGGATGTTGGGGGATGTGAAAATACTAGCATTGAAAGTGGAGAGGTAATAGAAGCAAAGCGGGCAACAGACGACATTCAGACCACCATCGTTGGCCAAGCAGTCACCTGTAACTTCTACAGCCGGCAAGGTACATCAAGAAGAAATAACATAATTGGATAAGAATCTGATAAGGCCGATCAGAGTGGGAAGAAGCCTGAGAAAGGTGGTTCCTCCAATACAGTGTCATCCAGGAAGTGTTTTAGGTGCCACTGCTACGGTCACATAGCCTCCAGATGCCCAACAAACCGAGTTGTTACACTCACAGATCAAGGCCCCATAGAAGAAATCAATAAGGAATCAGAGAGTCCAGAAGATATACTTTAGCTCCACGGAGACAAAGGAGAAGCATTAGTTGTTCGGCGAATACTGCCAGTTTGAACAAAAGCGAGACCAATACTGGTCAAAGCATATCATTTTTCGCACTAAGTGCGCCATAAAGGAGAAGGGTCTGCAACCTGATCATCGACAGTGGGAGCTACGAGAGTGTGGTGTCCACGCTCATGGTGAAAAAACTAGGATTGGACACAAAAGTATCCCAATCATATTCTCTTACCTGGATGAAGAAGGGAAATGAGAAACGTGTAGATCAGTAGCACCTAGTTAATTTCTCCATCGAAGACCAGCTATACAAACAAGTATGGTGCGACGTGGTTCTTATGGACGCCTGCCACATTCTGTTAGGAAGGCCTTGGCAGTTTGATCACAAGACTCAACACGACGGGTTCTAGAACACTTATTCTTTCAAGAAGGACGGGAAACGTATCGTTTTACTACCTATTAAGGATGCAAAAGACGGGACCAATATAGAGGCTGCATTAGTTCCTCGTAACACTTTTCTACAGTAAGTTAGAGATACTCCTCTAACACTAGCATTAAACCTCTTGGAAGGAAGCGAGGGAAGAGAGGTACCAGGACTACTACAACCATTACCACAGAACTTTCAGGATGTTATGACTAACACCTTACCAGAGGGAATACCACTACTAAGGGGCATTCAACACGCCATAGACCTTATACCAGGATTCGTATTGCCAAACCGACCAACTTCTAGATTAAGAGCAGCGGAGTATGAGAACTACAGCGGCAAGTGCAGGATCTCATTGCAAGAGGGCTAGTCAGAGAAAGCATCAGCCCGTGTGCAATCCCTGCCCTGATGGTGCCAAAAAAGGATAGATCATGGAGAATGTTCATCGACAGTCGAGTAATCAACAAGATTACCATCAAATGTCGATTTCTCATGCCCCTCTTGGATGATCTCTTTGACTAGCTACATGGAGCCACTATCTTCTCCAATATAGACTTGCGTCGTGGATATCACTTGATATGGATGAGGCCAGGAGGCAAGTGGACGACTGCTTTCAAGCCGTGGGACGAACTTTATGAGTGGATCGTTATGTGGTTTTGTATGTCGAACCCACCTAGCACTTTCATGAGATTAATGAACCAGGTATTCCGACCTCACATTAGAAAGTTTGTCATTGTCTACTTTGACGACATTCTAATATACAACCAGTCGGAAGAGAATCACTTGCATCACCTGAAGGCAGTATTCAAGGTACTGTGAGTCGAGCAACTGTATGCCCATCACAAGAAATGTCACTTCATGACAAGTCAGATCTTTTTGGGTTACATCGTGTCTAGTCCAGGCATTTAAATGGATCCCGTAAAGATAGAGGCCATTATCAGCTGAGCCATACACAATCATTTAGCGAGCTAAGGCAATTTTTGAGAGTGGCATCCTTCTAATGATGATTCATCATACACTTCCAACACCATCACCTCCCATTTGACTGAACGTCTCAAGAGGAAGGCATTTGTTTGGACAGCAGCAACCCAGAACAATTTTGACAAACTAAAAGAAAAGGTGACTCAGGCACCCATGCTAGCACTACCAGACTTCAACAAACCTTTCGAGGTAGAATGTGATGCCTCCAACGTAGGGATGGGAGCGATACTAAGTCAGGGAGGACGCCCAATCACTTTCTTCAATGAAAAGTTGAACGAGTCCAAGAGAAAATACTCAACCTACAATAAAGAATTCTATGTCATCGTAAGAGCTCTGGAACACTAGAGTCATTACCTATTGAAAAATGAGTTTACACTATTTACAGATCATGAAGCCCTAAAATTTCTCAATGGCCAGAGCAAACTACAGGGAGGACATGCCACCTGGGTGGAATTTCTAGCCTCATTCCAGTTTGTGCTAAAACACAAGGCGGGAAGCCAAAACCGCATAGCAGATGCACTGAGTCATCGACACCTATTAATCACATCCATGCAATTCGAGTTGTGGTCTTCGAGGTCATAAAGGATCTATATGAAATAGACGAAGATTTCAAAAACATATGTGAGCAATATCAGGAGAAGCCAACAGGGCAATATTACCACACAGATGAATAATTATTCCACCAGTCAGTTGTGCATTCTCCGACGTTCACTAAAGGCTGTCATTGTCCAGGAAGGCCATAACAGAGAGCTAGCAGGTCATTTCAGTAAGGACAAGACCCTCAACGTCATAAGAGAGCATTTTTTTGGCCAAAGCTAACAAGAGATGTAGAGCAGTATGTCAAGCAATGTAGGATTTGTCATCTAGCAAAGACAAGAGCTCAATATGTTGGATTATACACACCACTTCCAGTATCAGAGGTACTGTGGATGGACACTAGCATGGATTTCGTGCTAGGACTTCCAAGGACTCCGTAATAGTTATAGTAGACAGATTCTCCAAAATGACCCACTTTGTACCCTGTCATCGGACACTAGACGCCTCTCACATTACCCGATCTATACTTCAAGGAGATTGTAAGGCTGCAGGAAATTCCCAAGGCAATCACCTCCGACAAAGAAGTCAAATTCTTGAGCCACTTCTATAGGACACTATGGGGAAAGATTGGCACCAAACTCTAATTCAGCTTGGTAGCGCATCCACAAACAGACAGACATAGGTAGTAAATCAGAGCCTCGGTAATCTCCTGCGGTGTTTCGTGGGAAAAAACATAAAACAATGGGATCTTATCCTAGCCTAAGCTGAGTTCGCCTATAACCGATCCATCAACCAAACAACTGGAAGAACTCCCTTCTAGGTTGGAAACGGGTGCAATCCACTCACATCACTTGAATTGGTACCACCCCTGTCGCATTCAAAAATTAGTAAGAATACCACAAAACGAGTTCACGAGATTCAGAAGCTCCACGAAGTTGGCAAGGAAATTGTTAAGCAGAATCAAAAAATACCAGGCACAGGAAAATAAATACAGGAAGAGATTAATGTTTCAAGAAGGCGACCTCGTATGGATTCGATTGAAAAAAGAATGATTTCCCACAAGATCATTCGGGAAGCCCAAGTCGAATCCCGGTGGGTCATTCAGAATACTCCAAATGCTGAACGACAATGCCTATAAGATCGATCTGCCCGGGGACTAAAACATTTCAGCCACGTTCAATGTCGCTGACTTAACATAATACTTTGAAGAGCCTGAAGCTTCAACAAACAAGGTTGAAGCTTCCCCAACCTCGGGCTAACGCGGACGTCAAAGCTACTCTCGGATGTGGGCGCTTTCTCCCGAAGCAGGGAACTTTAAACCGCGGGTCTAGGCCCCGCTTGGAATTGCAAAAGCGAGAGCGAGGAGATTGTGAATTCTTGTGAGGGCAAGAGATTCCGCGAGATGACTGGATGGATCGCGCGAACTATGGAAATCCATCTAGGGCATCACCACTCTGCCGCTCTAGGGAGTGTTTTTTGGATTTTTCTCGACTTCCCGCTCTCTTCCTTTGGGTAGAAGCTTCTTCCGTCTAGAAGAGGGGGGGGGGACCCCTGTGTATGGAGAGTCAATTGTAGTGGAGTTATCTTTTGATCTCCTGTGTGGAGTCTCTTCCCTTTTGTTAGGGCTATATTCGAAGACAAATGGTGCTTCGGTTGTATCAAGCTCTGATGTGGTATTGTAAACTTCCAATTTCCTTCGCTTCTTCTCCCCGACCCTTCTCCTACCAATCCCTTTAGCCAACTACCACCCCGAATCCTTCCACCTCACTGTCGTCACCTCTACTTCGCCCAAAACCTTGTTGTCCCACCAACCTACAATCAACCGAACACCATCCCAACTTACCCAAGCAACCACTCGACCTTCCCCACCTTTCCCTATCACTTCGCCGACGCCGCCACCGCCTTCGAATCTCTTCCTACACCCTAATCGGAGATTCATCTATTATTATATTTCCTTTCTGTTTCAGTCATGTTGTAATCTTATTTTTATATTAATAAAAGTTTGTTTTTTGTGTTACACCACATCCCAACTAGTCCAGGTATCAAGCAGCAATAAACTTGTAAATGGTGACGAGTCATGGAAAGTGAGTTCTTCGATGACCGAGGGTTTAAACTTCAACCAGATAGGACAAAAAAAAAATTCAAGAACTTGCTTGCAAAATATTTTTTTTCTTTGATAAAACTAGTAAAGAGTACCTTTGCCACCAGAAACTTCCGGGAATGATGAGACTGGGATCTGTGCAAAAGCAGCCGTCAAAGATTCCTGCAGAGAAGAGGGTAACCTTTTCCTTGATTGGATAGCCTCAAAATAGGCATCACAAGTAGGGATTCCTGACCTTCCTTCAGCTTTCTTTGCCATTGTTGGATCATTAATAATTGACTCTAATTCAAGGAAAAAAGTGAATTTCTCATAACATAATTGCGTGTGTTGATTCTATGCATATAAAAAGGTTAAATTGCCACAGAATAATCAAAAGTAACAGCTGACCCATTGGAAAACAAAATGCTCATCAGAATCTAACTTATGACGTCAAAACAATCAAGAACTATGTATTTTCTAGGTTCAACGAAAGTTTTATGCAATTTAGATTAGTAATCATTGGAAAAGTTAGCAAAAGAGAAGATCGATATATCATTTTACAAACTGTCAACACTTCAAGGCAGCAAGTATCGAATGATCCACTGAAAATAAGGTCAACGAAGTACAATATACAGATTAGCTCTGGATTGGGCCCCCACTAAAATAGCTAATACGTTTCAGGAGATAGAAATGTTTATCACTTAAGATGCTGGATAAGAATCTTACCTTTTGGTGCCATTTGGGTTAGACAGAACCAAGATATTTTCAAAATAATGACTGGGGAAATATACATTCATGTCAAAAAGAAGCTAGCATGGAATCTCATCTCTTCTACAAATCTAAGACAATTTGTCTTGAGCCCTCATTAAGCTTTCAAAAATAAAGAAATTTACCAGTTTCATAATTTGGTTTGGTATGGCTAGAAATCAGCGTTCACTTTAAGTTCAACGAGCCCACACTGAGGTAATTTCAGTTTTACACAAAAGATAAATTCAACTGAACAACTTTCAAACCATGTTTTATAACCAAATAACCCCTTAGCGATCAATTAGAAGAACATTGGGAATAATACCTAATGAAAATAATATAACACAAAATGAAGTTATTTGAAGTGAAAATTCAGAGTGGAGAAAGAAGATGCATCAATAAGGTGAGTAAGAAAAATTAATATGCAAGTGAGGAATGAAAAAATAAGAAAAATGGGTAAAAAATAATATAACTTGGTACAAAAGGACATGTCAAATAGAGTTGATATTAATGTTGCACAAAGAATTGAAATGAATCAAATATTAAGCCTGAAACAGTGAGATAAGGCTAACAATGATAATGATAATAGCCATGAACAGTATCTTTATTTCTTAACATCCCCATGCAAGCAAACATTTATATCTATATCATATGTAGGAATACCCAACTAACATTTATATGGAAAATGTTCATCCTCCAAAAAATTAATTTTTCATTCTATAATCTTCAAAAATAAAGTGAAGTCCAAAGTTTTTTATCTATAACCTATCAGCTTGGGATCTAATTTTAAATCTTTTAATGAACTTGTGATTGCTGATCAAAATAGATGAGGAAAAAAGGCTTCTAATGCCAATCACTAAAAGTATATTTTTGTATGCAGATTTTTGGGAATAATAAACTTTATAATATTCTCATTAAGTAAATAACATATATATATATATATATATATATATATATATATATATATATATATATATATATATATATACACACACACACAGACACATATAGCTCAGACTAACCCTCATACAATTAGAAGGAAAATCAAATCATCATGATAAAAAAATAAATAAAAAAATAAAAACACAATAATGGAATACCTAAGGGAGAATAATTTCTTCCCCTCAAATGTAATACTGAATCCACAGTATCCTAAACTAGATATGAATATCAACACTCCCTCTCAAATTGGGTTGTATGTCATACATCACAAACTTGCTACTTAAATCACTGAAGTTGTGCCGAGAAAAAGCCTTGTAAGAATCTTAACAATTTGATATCAAGTTGGGATATAACTTAGCTAAAGAACCCCTCCGTTGACCTTCTGAGAGATGAAGTGTTTGTCAATCTCTAAATGTTTGGTTTGATCATGGAGTATTGGATTCTTTGAAATACTGATGACTGATTGACAATCATTGAACATTTTAATAGTGTTTTAGCTCTCCATGTGAAGTCCCACTAGTAATTTCTTTAGCCACATCCCATCATAAATTCTTAGGATCGGAGGTACAATACTCAAATTTTGCATTGTTTCTTGCTGACAAAACTTTTTATTTACTTCTCCAAGTAACAAGGATATCCCATATAAATAAACAGTAAATCATCTATCAGTTAGATCTCTAACTCAGCTACCATCAGTGTAGATCTCAATATCACGGTTCCCGGTCTTCTTGAATATCAATCCATGCCCTAGAGTCATCTTTAGGTACCTTAAGATTCTTAAAACTGTTTCTCAATGATCTTCATTTGGATCATTCATACATTCGCTCACTATACCCATAGAAAAAAGCAATGTTGAGTCTTGTATGTAACAGATAAATAAGTTTTCCCACAAGTCTTTGACACCTCCCTTCTTCAACTGGGGTGTTATCTTCTCCTTTAATGCTCGTCGATTAAAATCCATAGGAGTATCTATTGGTTTGCATCCCAACATTTTTTATTTGTTTAATAGGTCATTGATATATTTGTTCTGGTATATGATAATGCCTTATTTGAATCTAGCTACTTCCATTCCCAGGAAATAACTTGAAATTCCTATATCTTTGATCTCAAACTTAGCAATCATTTTTCTTTTAATTCTTTCAAGATCCCTCATGTCATTGCATGTAAGAAAAATGTCATCTACACCTAAAATAAAGATGGCTATCAAAACTTCTTGATTTTATTTTACAAATAAAGTGTGATCAGCCTTACAGTGATAATACCCATTAGCAAAAAAAGTCTTGGTGAAAGAGATCATTTCAACCCATACAATAAATTCTTTAATTTGCACATCGGCTGATTGTTTGTGTTGTTCTTTAGTCTAGAACATATCTCCATATAAATTTCTTTCTCAAGGTCCCCATTAAAAAAATACATTAATTGATTGGCTAATGTAAATGTTAGTTCTGATTTATAGCAAATGACAGTAATACTCTTATTGTGTTGAGTTTCGCCACTGGAGCAAATGCCTCTTAGTAGTTGATCCCATAAAACAGAGTGAACACTTTTACTATCTAATGTTGAACATTTCTATGCACCCATCTACTTTGTATTTAACAGTGAATACACATTTGCACCCTGTAGTTCTTTTCCAATGTGGCAGAGTTTTTATGATCCAAGTATCATTCTTTTCAAGGACAAGAATCATTTTTTCTGCAATCTATTTGCAAGCAAAATTAGATAAGACCACCCGGATTGAATTTGGGACCTGCACATTATCTAAATTCTGAACAAAAGATTTATAAGAGGGTGATAATTTTTCATAAGTTAAAAACTCTTTGATTGGGTATTTGTGCATTATTATGCTTCTTCCTATCGTGTTCATGATGTGTTGATCCAACCTTTGGATGGATATTTGGGGTTTATGGAGCTAGTTCTAGTGATTTGCATTCTTCATTTTGCATATTGTCCCTTACATGCTCATTGTTTTTTTTTTTTATGGAGTATGGATAGAGTTTTTGGTTTTGTTGGGGGCGGAGCTGTGAGAGGATTTAATTGAGTAATAAGTTAATGTTGACCTCATTTTTAGTGAGGTCTGGTCTTCCTTTTTGGGTTTAGGATATAGTCTTAGGGATCTCCCTTTGACTATCTTAGAATCTTAGAAATGGGACCCGCCTCATTTTAGAAATTTAACCCACTTCTGTACTCTTTTATGATTTCGCGTGTGTGATATCGACCTCTAGCACTTAGAAGGATGAAACCAACATGAAGAAACCCAAAAGGGATTCCTATAGGATCTTTTGATTCTTAGGGTGACTTTTTGCACAATTTGCACTCCCGCACACAAAACTTCACAATTCGAAGAATCGACGTGTATGATCGCTACAATTCACATCGTTTGCACTATTACGTGTCGAAGACTCGAATAATTTTTTTTGAAACGATCGATCACGAGTCGAAACTTCGTGAAATTTGAATTTGGACGCGTTTTTTACCGGATTGTCGACGGCGTATGACAAAACGGACTTTACAGGCGCGTTTGAAACATCGATTTTGCCTAGGGAGGACACTCATTTTGTTACGACGCCGCGCGTGAATAAATCACACACGATTTAATATATATATATATATATATATATATATATATATATATATATATATATATATATATATATATTAATTTATATAAACCAAATCCTTCCTTTCCTCTTTAAGCCCTAAATCCCTAAACTCACGCACCCGAGCTCTGCCTCCCTTCCCTCTCCCGTTCGCGTGCCTGGCCTTTCCCTTTCTCGGTCTCGAGCCAACCGAGCTCCTCCTCCACGCGAGAGAGAGTTGACTTCTCATTCGTCCTTGCCCAACACTTTCTGCCCGCGACCCTCCTTCCCGAAGCCGTGCCAGTCTCCCCAAGCTGTGGTTTTCCTTTTCTTGGTAGTTTGACTCTGGGAAGCTTGTTCCCTGGTACACTTGAATGACAAACTCTCTCTTCTTCCCGATACTTTCCTCACTGCCACTAGACTCGCCGCTCAGTCCTAGATGTTTCCGTTGCTTCGCCTTTTGTGATCAGGAAATGCGTCAGTTTCTTCTTTGGCCCGATTCGAGTACCGTGGGTGGATTGGGTGATCTTCTTTCTCTTCTCCTCTCTTCTCTGCCTATAAACATAGTTTCTTTTGAGGTTTTGGGGGTTGTTGAAAAAGTTTGCAAAAAAAAAAGAGAGGAGTAGAGATTTTGGCTGTGAGAGGAGTTTAGGAGGAGATTTCTGTGAGGGCATCTTCTTGAGGTGGTTTCTTGTGTTGAAGTTCTTTACATCTGCATTAAAAAGGTACCTCTTCTTACCCCATTTCTTCGGTGCCCTGTTTCCTTTCGATTTTCTCTCTGTCGAGCCTTTGAGCATGGCTCTGTTGGAAGATACAGCATGCTAGTTCACGTTACCTTCATGTATTTTTGAGATATTCACTTTAAGGGCATGTGAAGGATGAAATGTGAGCATGTTTCAGGGGTGAGATTTGATTAATTGCTTAGAATGGTGGAAATATAGCATGACATAAGTGTTCTTTTCTTTATTAGCTTGAGATGAAATCGTAGCATGTTCCTATTACTTTGAATAGAAAGGTTGAGACATGGCTTTGAGATAATTTTAGCTCCTCTTGCAAGCATGTTAGGATATGTATTATGAAGCTTTTCATCAGTTTTCATTTAGCATGAGATATTGAAGAGTTTATTTGGCCTTTCATGCATGTTAAGGGTTCAGTTTCGGCATCTTATGACTTTTTCTTGCTTAAAATACATGATATGAAGAGGTTCACTTTGATTTGGGAAAGATTCCATAGTTTGTGTATGCCTCCTCAAAGGGGAGGGCATCTTCCATGCTTGGATGTTTGAGGGAAAGTAACTCATGTTTGGAACAACTCTATTGATGGCCTAAAAATGGTTTTCATTACATTGTTACAGTTTAAAAGTCTATTTTGGTTCCATATGCTGATGCTTTACAGGTTGGTGAGCTACTCCTTGACTTTGAATGGCTCAGTTTTACCTTGAAACGGCTGGAGCTTTAATTTCTGTTAAATTTTGAGTTTCTATCCATGTTTGGGCCCTGCTTTAAAGCTCTTATAAGCTGTGGTTTTTGTTGGCCCCTGCTGGGCTCGGTTTTGGATTGTAATGGCTCGGTTTTGGAGTTGTGTTGCAGGGGCATGAGATGTTGACTTTTTGTTGAGGTATTGAAGTTTTCTTTGCTAGCTTTAAGAGGCTCGCTTTGGGCTCTTACTGATTTTTCGATTTGTTTAAAGTAGCTGGAATTTTAATTTCTATTAAAGCCTGGATTAATATCAATGCTTAGGTCCTGTTTTAACCCTGTTGGGCTCGGTTTTAGCCCTTGTTGGGCTCGGTTTTGGCCCCTGCTGGGCTCGGTTTTGGCATCCTACGGGTGTTTTTGCTTAAATATACATATGCTGAAGGAATTTATTTTGGAGGAACTCCATGGTTGTTCTTGTTTAAAACATATATTAGTTATATATTTTGATGTTTTGAGAATATGAAAATGTTTTCTACCCTTTTGTTGTAACCTGAGTTTGAACTCCAGTTGTGACTCTGTTTGGATTTAGTTGAGAGTTCGGTTTGCTTTGTTTGGTTTCCTACCCGAAATGTGGTTTTTGCTGGCTTTAGTTCATACCCGCAAT
>NEWO01000572.1:676803-701402 GCA_003013225.1 Phalaenopsis aphrodite
CTTGATTGGCTTGAATGTTATGGATAGATCACGTTTGCCATCCCAAAAAATTATAATCACTTTAGTTATCCTCTTATGTTTGTCAGGGAAGCATAGTAGCCATTGGTTAGATCCATTATTGCCTTAGCCGTGAGCCTCATTTGTTGTTCCTTGGGTTTGCCTCAGTCGTGAGCTTCCTCTGCTCCGATGCCTTGGGTTTGCCTTAGCCGTAACTTTCTTTTGGTCTTGAGTTTACTTTGGCCGAGAGCCTTAGCTACTATTTCCTCTATTCTATTGACCCCGGCCGTGAGCATTTATTTGGTTCTGTTGGAGGATTTCATGCTTATTCGACGTATAAGGCTATTTATTAATCTGAAAGTTGGGGGAGTTTTGATTTCAGCATAAGTTTGGAAATATTGATGGTGGTTTTCCCGTGATCATTTTCTTTTGAAGATTGGAAGATTTTAAACCTCATTTTGAAAAAGTACTTGGTGGACTCGATCAATCCTACGTCTTTGGAGTATGAGAAAATCAGCGAAAAGTGACCCTTTATGTTTGTTAGAAAAGACCTTGGGCCATATTTTTTCAGGTCTTTTTGATACAAGCTTTGAGAACTGATCTATTCTCATTTTCGGTGTTTTAGATGGATCAAGGTCTCCTCTCTCTCACCCTGTTTTTGTTCTTTTCTTTCCTTGCTTCTTGGTTCGTTCTTTTTGATGTTTATGTTCGATGCATAAGCGTCCACGTATAGCCTTTTGCTATACGTGAAACCATCAAGCAAGGTCGCAAGTAATCGTTTCGGAGCGTACGGTGTTGATGATAAAGGCACACCGAAGATAGAGCGGAAAGATACTCTATCCTATAACATCAAGATCCAGGAATTTGATGAACAATAGGATATGGTATCCTTCACCGACATAAGCCTAGCGGGAGTTGGCTNTATCCTTCACCGACATAAGCCTAGCGGGAGTTGGCTCGAACCTCCTCAGATGATAGGCAGTCTCATTCACGACAGTGTAACCGACTCGAGGACAACAAAAATTTCTAAAAAAAAAGTTTTGATAAATCCTTGTTTAAGCAAAAACATACTTTTCTACGAAACAAAATTGATAACTTTTTTTTTGTATGCATGTTAAAAAACATAAAACATACTTTAAAGCTGGTTGTCCACCTGACGGATACCTGTTTAGACTGGGAAATAACCCTCTGAGTGAGGTTCAAGACACACTTCTACACGAGTGGCGGGTTCTATACATTCGGGTGACCGAGAATAAATATACAACTGAGCCTAGTCCCATACGAGTGCTTGCGATCCCCCTCATCCAAACTTTTTTTTGTTTTGTTTTATCGAAGCTTTAGGACATTGCACTCGTGTTACTTTTTCTTTCTTTCGAGATTTCTTCAGGATTTTTGAGGATTTTCTTTTACTTGAGTCTCTTCTCGTTGATTTTTTCAAGTTTTCTACTCTTCTCGAATTTCCTGGAAGACGTTTCTTCCAGACTTCGATTTTGAGATGCATTTAGGCTTGCTATACTTAAGAAACAGCGGATCTCACGGGCATACAGGTTTGCTTTACATTTTACAGTGCCTTATTTTCCTGTTGCTACTTGCTACTATTCTTCATGTACAGCATGTTATACCATTTCTGTTCCTATATGCTACTGTACTGTATAGCATGTTATATTATTCATGTTTCTACTTGCTACTGTTTTACCTGTACAACAAGTTATACCATTTCTGTTCCTACCTGCTACTGTACTGTATAACATGTTATATTATTCATATTTCTAATTGTTACTGTTCTTCCTGTATAGCATGTTATACTGTTCTTGTTTCTACCTGCTATTGTTCCACATGCACCCTACTGTTTGTCATGTATTGCACATTTAGAGGACTACAACCATAGGGCCGTTTGATTTGACATCATAACTGAACACTCTAGAAAACTTGAATTCGTAATAACGAGGAGCTTGGAGCTGGCGCGGTGGGCAGCACGACCATCTTCAACAGCAGAACATGTCTTCCCGAGCAAAACCATTCATTTTCCTATAAATTAAACAACAATTCATAGGATTTCGATATTGTTTGCCCAACGCAACATAAATCCTCACTTTAGGCCTTTGCACAGTCAGATTGTGCAATTTAAGCTCTAACTCGTTCTAGGTTCTAAGGTTCTCGTCCGATACGACATAAACCCTCATATCTTCCAGGCGATTTGTGTGACCATGTCACGCAAATATAAGCCCTAATTAAATAAAATTGGCAGGATGAGAAACTTGAATAATTTCTTCTCAAAACTGAAGCCAAACCATAGAATAGACTGGGAAGTTACCGAGGTTCACCTCCGGATCTACGACCTCCCCTAGTTCTTTCTCATTTGGATTCTTCAACAATGTTCCAGATTAGAGTCTTTTCACTTTCACACCCCTTCGTCCGATCTCGTTGAAAAGTCCTATCCTTTTGACTTCTTTGAAGATAGTATTTCCTGATTTTTATCGAGAGTTTTCTTAAGTGACTTCGGTCATTTAAGATGTAATTAACTATAAAGGCTTGCCCTTATAGAAAGTTTTTCTGAACCCAGCCTAAAATAAACCCTCTTTAATTATTTGTATTAAATAGGGGAACTTGTCGGCAAATAAAACGGTTTCGCAGACCAAACGGATGTCATATATTTATTAGTTTATTTGATTGAGCCTCATCCTCAAGTCTTGTGTTTATCCCTCGGGATAGATACAAGATTTGAGGTAGAGCACTCTTNTGTTTGTCATGTATTGCACATTTAGAGGACTACAACCATAGGGCCGTTTGATTTGACATCATAACTGAACACTCTAGAAAACTTGAATTCGTAATGACGAGGAGCTTGGAGCTGACGCGGTGGGCAGCACGACCATCTTCAACAGCAGAACATGTCTTCCCGAGAAAAACCATTCATTTTCCTATAAATTAAACAACAATCCATAGGATTTCGAGGTTGTTTGCCCAACGCAACATAAATCCTCACTTTAGGCCTTTGCACAGTCAGACTGTGCAATTTAAGCTCTAACTCGTTCTAGGTTCTAAGGTTGTCGTCCGATATGACATAAACCCTCATATCTTCCAGGCGATTTGTGTGACCATGTCACGCAAATATAAGCCCTAATTAAATAAAATTGGCAGGATGAGACACTTGAATAATTTCTTCTCAAAACTGAAGTCAAACCATAGAATAGACTGGGAAGTTACCGAGGTTCACCTCCGGATCTACGACCTCCCCTAGTTCTTTCTCATTTGGATTTCTCAACAATGTTCCAGATTAGAGTTTTTTCACTTTCACACCCCTTCATCCGATCTCGTTGAAAAGTCCTATCCTTTTGACTTCTTTAAAGATAGTATTTCCTGATTTTTATCGAGAGTTTTCTTAAGTGACTTCGGTCATTTAAGATGTAATTAACTATAGAAGCTTGCCCTTATAGGAAGTTTTTCTGAACCCAGCCTAAAATAAACCCTCTTTAATTATTTGTATTAAATAGGGAAACTTGTCGGCAAATAAAACGGTTTCGCAGACCAACCGGATGTCATATATTTATTAGTTTATTTGATTGAGTCTCATCCTCAAGTCTTGTGTTTATCCCTCGGGATAGATACAAGATTTGAGGTAGAGCACTCTTTCATTTAAACTGTGAAAAATATGAGGTCAGTTTGATTTTATATTTTTCTAAAATTATATACATATATGTAAATTAAAACGTCCTTCCGAAGCGGACGACAGGACTTCACTTCCAGCGACCGACAGCTTCTCACAGACAACTTTTAAACAAACCACCCACAAACTTTTAACCTCTTCCCCCCTTTTAGCGCCGACAGTTAAGTTTTAAGTTAATTTGTGATAATAGGGACAAGAGTGGGTTCATCAGAGATGTAAGAGATGTGAGTTTGATGTTCTTGAATGGTATATCCCAAATCTAATATTTTCTCCAACTCTATCCAAGAATGTCAGATTTAGGATAATAAAGTAAGTTTTCAAAGTGTGACATTCAAGAAGTTATAATTTTGTGTTTATGGAAAGTAACATTTATACTCATTTTTTTTTAAAGAGTGACCCACAAAGATGCAATTGATTGACCTAGGATCAATTCTGAACTTGTTAGGTTAATGTAGATGAACAAAAGCGATGTAACAAAAAAATTATAGTGGTGCATATAGATGCATTTGATTGAACTAGGATCAATTTTAGTCTGATTAGATTGATGTAGATGAACAAAAGCGATGCAACCAAAAATTTTTAGCGATAGGTTAAAAATGAATGATCGAATATGCAAGTATGATTTATGACGGTGTTGAGAGATTTGTTAAATTTTAGTACTCTGTTGGGCATCCTATTTATGAGACAGGTGGATGTGAGAATTACATCACCCCAAAGCTATTTGGGTACATTATTAGTGAATGAAATTGATCGGGCCACTTCAATGATATATATGTTCGTTCTCTAGTGACAATATTTTGTTGGAGTGTCAACACAAGAGCTTATATGAATAATGTCCATTTTTTATAGATAAGAACCAAGAGTGGAGTTACAGTAATATTTTAAACTATTGGTTTTAAAAATTTGAATTTTGCTCCAAAAATGCGTGAGGATTATGTAGTGAAAGGTTTCAAACATGCTCGCAATTTCAGAAATTTCCTTCATGAGAAAGGTCCAGTGGTTCTGATGTGTTCATCAATAAAGATAACAAACCACCTAGCTCTATTTGTATTTTTTATTTTTGAGGGCCCCCAGACATCAATATGAACCATGCAGAAGGGACGTCGTGGTTTGTATTTCAGGCTTGAGTACACTTGAAGAATATGTTTAGAAAGTTGACAAGTTTCACACTAAGAAGGCATAATCTTTTTATTGATAAATGAATGGGGATACAATTTTTCAATATAATAGAAGGTATGATGCCCAAGGCGAAAATGTCATTGCAAAACTTGAATCTCATGAGAAACTTACTCAAATTCAAGATTTGACTCAAAGGATTGTGCATGATGGGATGCTCCTTTTGAAATGAGAGTTTTAGGGGCCGTTTGGGGCTGCAACTTTACTGCGGTGCGGTTTGTGACTGTGTTTTGGTCTGTTTGGATTATGCGATCGAGGGGGCGTTTTGATAAAACCAATTGAAACGAGGGCAGTGGGTTCAACAGTATGGCCCGCGGGTTCGAGCCTGCGGCCCGCATACCTTCGATTCTATTTTACGTGGCTGACCTTTTGTGTTCCTTCCGTGGCTGTCCTCTTGTTCCTATGCGACCCTCTCGACGAAACTATTGCCCAAATTTCTCCTCTCAATCCCCTTTAATCCAAGGCTCCAATGGCTAGGCTTTATTTCCAGTTGCCTCTTGTAAGTTGTGGGTGGTTGTCCGGCGACCCTTACATACTTCTCCCTCTCCTCTCTTTTCTTAAGCTCGATTCGGTGGTTTTATTCACTCTGTGCTCTGTGCGGTGGTTCCCTTTCAGTTGGTGGTTATTGCAGTGAGCTTTCTATTCTCTCTTTCCCTAAGCTCGATTCGGTGGTTTTATTCACTCTGTGCTCTGTGCGGTGGTTCCCTTTCAGTTGGTGGTTATTACAGTTATTGCAGTGAGCTTTCAATAAAAGTACAAACAAATAGTAAGATAGGATGCAGTTAAAAAAGAAGTGGTATCAACTAAAAAAGGATTGGAAAATGTGAATGGAATTGAAGCGAGGATTAATGATTTAAGGTTGGATCTGGTAAAGCGAATGATTGATGTTTCCGATGAGTGATGGGCTGAGAGACTAGCTGTAGTCATTTTTTAAATGTCCCAATTTTTATACATTTTTAAATTATTTTCAAATCCAACAACATGTTATATGAATTTGTAAGTAGTGTCTGCTACAAAAAAATTTAAATGTTGTGGAATTAATCTTGAGTTGGAAGAGAAGTTGGATCGTATGTTTGAAAATGTCGTGGCAGCGAGCAACAATGCATGTGCCCCCAATGAGGCAAAGTTTGCTGGCATCCCCGGAAATTTGAGAGTTAATCAAACAGGTGATTCCAATAAAGGCACTAACCCGAACCTCCATAAAATTGAGTCCACTAGCAGGTCAAAGCGTCCCGGTTTCAAAAAAAAGGAGGGAGATGTTTTTCATAGAAGCTAGAACGCACAGTTGGTAGCTTCATGCACCAATAACTCTGGCCCATCACAAACAACTTTTGTCCAACAAGTTATGTGAATTTTGGAGTCAACTTCAGAAATTTAAGAGAACATGCCGCTATATTTTTTTTTCTATGATGTTGCATAAAGTGTTGACCCAAAGAAAGTTTTTTAGACGAGAATCATTAATAGTACGATGACTTACCTATGTTATTTTCATGGGAGCAGTGTTGCTTGAGGTATGGGATGTTTTATATTTGTTATTTATTTATTTACTTTGGATATTTTTATTTGTTCATGATTTTTCATGTTGCATTGGATATTTATGCTACTTTGGACATGTCACTTAAGAAATTTTCATTCCTCGTCATATTTTCTATTTACTTTTGTAATATTATTTGCTTATATTGATTTTCTTCATAACCTTTATATGATTGTAACTAATTCATTGATGCTTACTTGTTAGCTACTTCGATACTGAAATACATTGATGCAACTATAGAAAGGTGCAAAAGAAGAGTTGCGGTTGCAGTATGTTTAATGTTCGATTATTATAACTCCTACATAGAGTTGTCCCTTTCCATGACACTCTCATATGTTGGCGACATATAAGTTGGGAAATTACTTGTGGGCTACCCAACGAGATTTAGTAATATATTATGCATGACACAGGTGATATTAGCTAATCTCTTTGAGGAACTACATAAAAATCATGGAGTTCATGACTCATCCAGAACGACTTTACAAAAGGTGTTAGAAATAACCCTATACATATTATCGCATAATGAATCAATACAATGAGCTATTGAGCGAATTCAATACTTTCAAAATGATTTACAAATACTTCTTAGTAGGGTTGAATGCACTTGTTAGATTTTATTCACAAGTTAAAAAACCAACAGATCATACATTCGAACAGAACCCCACAAAAATTTCACACGATATGCGGTATATGCCAACAATTTAAGGTAACTTCTCCTATTTATTACATTCAATTTTCATATGAATATCGTAATTATGTAACCCTTCGTAATCTTTCTAGAATTATAATAAAGTAATTGATGGAACACATGTTGATGCACGTGCTCCAAATAAGAAGATCACATTTATCGTTCATTGTGAGCCTCCGACGCAGAATGTCAAGTGGTATGCAACTTTGACATGTGATTCACTTTGTAATAGATGGTTGGGAGGGCAGTGTCCATGACAGTCGAATTTTCAAATCTGCAACACGAAAAAACAAATACAACTTCCTACATTCACTCACAGATTCGCTTTAGACTGAGCTACTCTTCTAATTCTTTAATTCTTTTAACACTAATCGTTCAATTCACATCAGATATATACTATTTGGTCTATGCTGCGTAGCCATTGCAGCGATGGTATCTCAAACTCTATCCTGATACGAGATACCACATACTTGATTTTGAGCGAGCCAACAATGTCACGCGGAGCAGGAAAAAATGTTCAACAAAAGACATTCATCCTGACGCAGTGTCATTGAGAAAACTTTTAGTGTTTAAAATCAAAAATAGGTTATACTTCACAATTTGTCATTTTACCCGTTCCCCAAATAGGTGCAGATTGTAATTGTAACAAAAACTCTACAATTATATTCGACGACACTCTTCCCCCAACGACATCAACTTCTGTAAGGCGAACGAAGATCATACACATGTCCTTCTCGAGGCAAATGAGTACCGTCTTGGACAGTATTTGTCACAGACCTCAAATAATATTCCTGAGACCTGCACTCAAGATGGGGAAGGTGCAAGCGAGATAATAAAGTTGAGAGAACGAATTATGGTTGCGATGGTTGTAGGATGATTGGAGACTATTAGTTTTTATTTATGTTAATTGTAATATTTGTTGAAGACGTTCACTATTTATTGTATCAATATTTTATATATTTCATGTTTATTTTTGTTCCTTATGCATTCAATATTTATTTTTTTTATTTTTTATTGAAGTTGTATGTGTTTTCATCCTTCTGCATTTATTTTTTGTGGGTTTTAGAGGTCTATGATGAGACATTTGTGTCACATGTAAAATCCTAATGAATGCAATCAAGTTTCTCTCTTTTTTCAGTGTTATAGTTTTTTTAGGTTCTTCTGGATGACTTTTTTTAATAATATGTGATCCCCACTATTTATATGCAACAATATAAAAATGACTTTAATTATAGCTTTCACTTATGTTTCCTTACTTTGCAACAGTACAAAAAACTTGATCCTGAAAAAAATAAGAATTTAACTTTTTAATTTATATATATATTGAGATACTACGCAAGTATACGTATCGTTATCAAGTAATATAAGACTTTTGGATTAAGACCCGAATATCAAACCCACGGGAAAATTATGCAATATGCGCTTTTGAACAACAAATTTTCTATTCTAAAAAGACAATTATTTAAACTACAAATATATTCTCAGTATTAAAATTTAAATTTTTTTGGTAATTTTGATATTTTGACAGAACAGTAAACAATTTAAAAAAATAACTTGAGTTTACGTAAAAGAAAAACACTAAATTTGAAAAATATCTTTCTCCTTATCATAAATCAGTAATAAATATAGGAATTCTGTTGTGAAAATATGTAAATTGTGTTGTGTCAAATAGGAGCAATTATATTCTTTACCCTTACTAGAGAAACTATAAAGAGCATTGGTTAATCTAAAGTTTGAATAGTTCTGAAGATCGGTTATGCAGGGAAGATATCAGCTCTCATTCTAGAGTTCCCTCGATTCCCTCCATCTGAGGCTAACATCTCGTATCATAACCTAAAACAATAAACCAAGTTAGGGACTTTAACCTGTCACTTCAAAGTACTCTAACTCTACACCCTTCAATGATTAATTCCCTATTTATTTGCACTAAATCATATGAATTACATTCTCATTCATACAACCTCATGTGATTCTTTCTAATTGTTGAATGAGACAATATTAACACGGTTCTTACATGTTCTCAAAATAAATTTTAACATCTAGATAGGTCAAATCAAGAAATAAATGAAGTTAATGGATTTAAATCATCGTAACATCTTCCAACATTAAAGATCAATACTCTCCACAACTTTCATTCAAACTTTAATTACTTATCATTTTAAGGAGAAAAATAAAGAAAACTACTCAAAATTTATGGATAAAATAAAAACACATTTTAGTTTAAAGTAAAAATCATTGTCAAACCAACAAGAAGTCTCGATTAAAACCAAAAATAGTTTAAAACAAAAGATATAAACTTATCTCAAATCCTCCACCAAACTTTTGAAGTTCTTTTGAATCTCTTCTCTTTTACAACACTCTCAAAATAAACTAAAAACAAAAAGGATAAAGTAAATTTTTGTGGTGTATGAAAATCTCTCCAAACTCCTTAGGACTCTTCTTCTAACTCTTTTCAGAATTTTCAAGCACCCCCTTCAAATGTCTCAACTTCCTTCATTTATAAATCTCCAAAATGTGCTTTGGAAACTCTTCAAAATGTGTCTACATTCGATGAAATCTCCAAAGGATGCCTCCTTTCATAAGACTTTTAACCATATTTTCATTCTTAGTAGTCATAACCATCCTCTTAAGCCAATAGGTGTCTTAAACACCTCTTCAAAATTCGGCTAAATGAAGAAAACTGTCAAATAACCGCCTTCGCGCTTAAGCGCGGGGCCTCTGACGCTAAGGCACGGTATTCTCTATTTAACTGGCGCTTAGACGTCAAAACACTTTAGCACAATTTTCACATTTTTACTCCAAATTTGATCATTTTTCACTCCTTTAAGCATTTTTAACATTTTTACTTGTATCTGAAAGAAAAACACAAAAATACCTTCCATTAAAACGCAATATCTCAAAAATGTATAAAAATATGCTAAAAACACTATATTTTAGGTGTATCAATATGCATATATGACATACATGAGTTTGGTATTACATGGGTTAGAATGCAACTAAAAACCTTTTTTATAGTCTATAGTCTTTTTATAGTGACAAATTTGTTGATTTATATAATGAGTTCCCTGAAATCTCACAGTTGAAAAAAAAAATTTTAATTACTTATGTTGTCAATTTTTACTTGTGCAATGTATAAGGGCATATTTTTTAAGTCTTTCGAAAAGATGAGCTTAAAGATTTCAAATACCTCCAAAGGATTGCACTATTACTGTGGATTTTAATGTTCTCTGCTCACTTCACGTCAGTCACATAACAACGAAAGACAGTTTCATAGTTGCCCACGAAGAATCACAAAAAAAACGTGACTATTTTTAATGGGCAAATAAACTGGAAGATTTCACCGCCGAGAGTGATCGGGCATAGAGAGTATCCCTAGAGGGCTTAGCTTGTGCATGCATTGCCTGTATTTTAAAAAATAATATCATCATATTATTAATTATTGTTTTAATAATCATTTTCTTAATTTTGGTAGTCATACTACTCATTGTTAAGTGAGGTGTCTATATTTATTTTGCAATGTTCAATACTGGATATTTCCTTTTAAAGTATAAAATATACTGGTACAAACAGTTCTGATGCAAAAAATATTATTATACTATAGCAAAATGAACATTTATCCCAAAATAGCTGCAATACAATTGTTTTAAAACTGTAAAAAACAAACAAACAGTCATTTTATCAGCAACAGTTTCTTCACAGTAGCTTTGTTAAGTGAGGTGTCTATATTTATTTTGCAATGTTCAATACTGGATATTTCCTTTTAAAGTATAGAATATACTGGTACAAACAGTTCTGATGCAAAAAATATTATTATACTATAGCAAAATGGGCATTTATCCCGAAATAGCTGCAATACAATTGTTTTAAAACTGTAAAAAACAGACAAACAGTCATTTTGTCAGCAACAATTTCTTCACAGTAGCTTCCTGTGGCAGTTGCTGCGCAACAGCTTATTATTAAGTTGTAGTTGCCCTAAACAAACCTATAATGAGCAAAAAGCGTCCATGATACAAATTAGCACTATCAATCATCTTCCCTAAGTGCATCACCTATAATCACTCATATTAGGAGAATTTAATAACATAATTCATGTCACGAGTTAGTTTCCTGATAGACAATAAACTACAATGAGATTTTGGAACATAAAAGGCATATTTAAGAATAGGTTCTTTTATGTTTCACACTTCCTTTTCCATCCTTAGATGAGAGAAAGCCATATGTGATTGTAACTGTAGCATGGTTTTTGCAAGAATGAAAGGATTGAAAAGCAGTGATATCACATATCATAGTCTAATGCTCCAGAGTCCACTATCCAAGACTAATTCTTCCTATTGAAAGCAACAAAAGTAGATGGAAGGTTGCCTTGATGTGCTAGATGGCTAATAGATGGTTTAGAATATTATTCCAGAATCATTTTCGAAGAGCATTAACTTGTTTATCATTGAATGAACTATGTTCCCGAGGCTTGTCTTCCTTTGATGCTTTGTTTATCTGACTTTTTCCATCATCTTTGACTTTGTTGGCCTTCCAATATACAGGTTTTTCATAAATTTTCCAATACTTCCCCTTCAGCTGACCAAGTTTCTTGCAATGATCATACCACGGTCTGTTCCTCTTTGATTTGCAAATGTATAAAGCCGAGTAGTAACATTTGATATAATAGAATTACTTGTCATCATGAGTTTCTTCCTGCTATTTTCCCTTCGTACTTCAGCAAAGGCTTCACGAATTGAGAGACGAGATTTCATTCTCATTATTCTTCCTTTGACTTCATCTAATTCCATATTGAGTCCTAGAAGGAACTTGATGGTTCTCTTCCATTCAACAATTGTTTTGTAAAGAGCAGTCCGTTAAACACTTCCATGTATATGTTTCATACAAATCTAATTAGAGCCAATATTTGGAGAAAGTGTTGAGGTATTGAGTAACAATTAGCTCACACTGTCATAGATCATGTATTCTAGTTTTAATGTCAAATAGTTCAAAGGTGTCGTCAACACTTGAATAGGTTTCCCTTGTGGCATTCAAGATTTCTTTTATCATCTTATACAGGATCAAGTTTTCTCAAATTTCTATGGTCGTGGAGTTGACAGTCATTAGGTGATCATGTGATCTTCAATCTTTTTTGTCTGATATTTAGGATCAATAATCTCTAGTGCAGGATTTTTCTAGTGAGATAATTATCTTTTAATTTATATGAACATTGATTGAGACCATTGGAGGAAATTATTGTCATGTAGTTTGTGATTATTGATGATGTATGAAGAGATTTCAGATGCTACAGGACTAACCATCCTAGGCTCAGTTTCACAAGTAACTTTTGAAGAGAAAATAATTTCAATGTCATATTTGGTCATCATAAGGATTTACTCCCGAAAAAGAAATTAACTGTTGTTGACACAAGATTTCCCCCATAAAGAGAAATTATCTATCACCAACACATTTTCTGCTAGTCAAAAACTGTTTGTCGTTGACACGAGATTGGCACTAAAGAGAGAAAATTGGACGTTGGGGCCTTCGTAATTTCCATTAGTTAGAGAAATTCGACCACTAGGGTTTTTATGATTTACATGAAAAAATGAGATGTTGATGACTTTGCAGGCCAAAAATTTATACGTTTAGGTCGCAGGACTTTGCAAGTCAAAAAAATCGTGTGTCTGGGTTGTTCGAATTCTATGAAGTATATGTCCCCCCTACTTTACACAATGTTAATTATTTGAACAGTATTGATTTATTAAAACCATTTAAAAAGTATACATTCATATAGAAGTGTAGTACACTAATACCTCAAGCCTACAATGATTCATTTAATCTGAATTCTCATATACAATGAATTGATGAATCAATTATCTTAAAACTTTGATCTTTTATTAGGGTATCATATTTGCAAGGTTAAGGCATTTTCAAATCTTTTTTGAGATCTAACAAAAAATGATGTCAATTACTACATATAATGATGAATAAGTTAATCAGGTTTGATTTAATGAGATTGTATTAACAAGTGTGTCTACTCACATACAAGTAAAGGATTATATTCCATACATAAATATAAATATGTAAATAAATTAATAAATTGATATATATATATATATATATATATATATATATATATATATATATATATATATATATATANATATATATATATATATATATATATATATATATATATATATATATATATATCTGTATTAAGAGAGATAGAGATAGAGGGAGGGCTCTAATTTTAGTTCCTTTTCCTTGGTTCTCTCACTCTAACACTTGGCAAAGGAACAAAATAGAAGGACAAATTACATTACAAGAATAATGTAAGACATCAGAGAGACAAGTTTTTAATGCAGGTGTAAAATGAGATGAAAATTTTGCAACAAATGCATAGAATTTTACAATAAACAAGCTATTAATCCAAAATAATTATTAGCTATCCTTACTGAAAATGAAAAACTAGAAGAAATTAATCTTGAAAAAAATTATATTGCCTTCTTTAGAAATTATCTATTATAGTTAAAGATCACAAATGCTTACTACCGAGCTAATATTTCACAAAATTGGCAAAAATCTAGATTGTAACAAATCTGACTAATAAATGTCATTATCAACCAAAAAAAATATAAAGAAGAAAAACAAAAGCTAAAAAGTTATGTATATAGAAAGCAAAACCAACACTTTTATAAGGCAATAATCTCTACCAAAATTCCTTCAAATCTCTTACTAGATTTCAATACTTGAATCCTAGAAAAAAGATTTGAATGGCTAAATAAAAATCATATTTATCAATTAAATACCACATTTACTTATTTATAATCACAAAAGTTAACTAAGAAACAATCCTGGAAAATTGATCATATCAAAATATCAATTAGAATAAGTAAAAAGTGCATAAGAGATTGCTAAAAGTAAGTATCAATGTTGTACTACATTGTACTTAGGATTTGTAGATCGATCACAATCCTAATAAGCAATAGGCCACACAAGTTGCAACAAGCATGGAGCAAATGAACAACTATATGCTAATTATGCATGTGCCATAAGAACCAAAATATCCAAAAAAGCACATAAAGCCTCAAATTACTCATCATTTCCATCTTAATGGTAGGACAAATTTGACACATACATACAGACGAAGACAATAATTCAACCAAATTTTAAAAGTTTAAATTGAATATGTAAAGATATATATTTCAAACTGTAATAAATCATATTTTTTTACTTATCTAATTAAACCTCTTTGAACTATATACTTGGTCCAACTCTCATATCCTCGTATTTATAACCCGAAATAAGGAATTTTAGAGTGATATGAAAAAAGTTGAATAGTAAAATAATGATGGGCGAGCTAGTGGCAAAGGCCAAGGGAGGGAGAGCGGCAAGCACATGCACAAATTAGTCCTTTTGTGACTGGGGTTCAACCAAAGCATGCGAGTGTGTACAACTAGAACTGTCGGTCATTTAATCAACTAACTAGGAGGCTTTGATGAGTCAAAAAAGTTGTTCAAGAGATGCCAAGGGAAGATAAGAGAAGAAAAGTTTGCCAATTTCTTCTGCCCCTTCTTTTCTCATTATCATCACTTTTATCTTAATATACTTAGGGTAGGTACATAACAAAAGATTTATCTTAGCTATATATGTTTGTTTTTATGTGATTATAGATTTATTTACATGAATGGCCTATAAAGTATTTTTATGGACCTTTGAAAAGAAATTTAGTTTAAATTAACCTTTAATGTCAAATAATCTTAAAGTTTATTAACCAAACCAACATGTCCACATGGTGACAACTTTATAAGAAATCATTGGATTTCCATGATATTTGTGCCAACCTTTCCTAATTCAAGGTATTGTATTAAACCAACTATATATGTCTACACATATAAAAAGACATCAACCTATGGTTAAAGAATCCATTACATAAAATAAAATAAATATAGTGAGCATTTGAGTGAATATACTTGAATGTGGACACTGATTATTTGTTAGTATGGATTCTTTTTAATAAAATATATTAGATGTTGAGCATCAGTAGATTAATTCCAATATGAAAATCTTACATTTCATATATCATTTTCAATTGTTATATTATAGAAAATATTTTTAAGGATGCCCTTTCTTTGCTCATATTTATGCTTTGTACCTTGCCCATTTATACCTTACTAAGTCAAGTTTCACCTACTAACTTTATTTCTTACAAGCACCTTTTATTTTATAAATTTTAGATTGCTAGTTATGTATTTATTAGAAAATTTTTAGACTCATGCTTTTCGGCTAAACATTTGAGATATTTTATTTTATATTTTCTTAAATAGACTAATATGATTTTTTTTTAATTTAGATGCTCTAGTAATTTTAAAAGAGGATAAATCTTATTGAAACCATATTTAAATAGATTTGAATTATTTCTTAATTTTCAGTTTATACCCTCTGCCCGGTTTTCACAGTTTCTTCCAGTCCTGGCGAGCAAAGTGAAATGAATAATATTAGAGCATAGGTTTTGATATCTAGGCTTTGAGATTTTTCGTATGGGTAGAATTTTGATGCCTTAAAAATAATAGTTTTCTTATTGAAGTACAAATACTAATGGACAAATATTCACAGATTTCCATGTGTAGACTTTTAGTAATTAATTGATGGAATATGTGATTTCGTTAAGAAGTTGATTTTGAAATATTAATAGACAAATATTCATAGAAATCAAAAGCTGGCATTGAGATGAACCCTACTGAAATAGAAGTCATAAAGAATTGACTAACTTCAAAGTTCACCCAAATTCGCCAATTTCATGAATTGGCTTCATTCTACAAGAGAATTAACAGAATTTTGGTTCTATTACAGAACTTCTGACAAAACTCCCCAAAGCAGACAGGCTTTCACGATCAGATGAAACCCAAGCCAATTTCGATGCTTAGAAGAAAGAAGTTATTTAGGTAAATCTAGCTCTTCTAGAGTTAATCAAATGTTCGAAATTGAATATGATGTCTCTAACGTGGGGATTGGACCAATGTTGATTCAAGGTAAAACCTCATTACTTTTTTAGTGAGAAGCTGAATAGTTTTAGGCTAAAGTACTCCACCTACAAAGAGTTTAATGTCATTTTGGGAGCTTCTAAGCATTTGGGTCATTATTTAATGGTCAATAGTGTCACCTTCTACATTGATCATGAGGCCTTAAGATTTTCTAATTGCTAGAATAAGCTAAAGGGCTCAATCACGAAATTGGGAGTCAAAATAAAGTAACTAATATGTTGAGCTGCCATTACTAACTGATCACTATAGTCAAAATTTGACTTTAAAGTATTGAAAGATATGTATGCTACTAATGCGGGCTTTCACGAGATTTAAACCCGTTGTCAGAACAAACTGTATGAGCAGTACCACAGATTAGATGATTATCTATTATACCAAAATACGTTGTACATTCCAAGGAGTTCTTTAAGGGAGTGTGGTTTCCAGGAGGGTCGGAATGGAGATATAGCAATACATTTTTATAGAGATAAGTCTCTTTCCTTTGTGAAAGAGAACTTTTATTAGCTAAGATTGGTACGAGATATGGAGATGCATGTTAGGCAATACATGGTATGTCATATAGTTCAGAACTAGGAGCAGAATACGAGCTTATACTTTGCTACCGTTTCCAGAGCTGCCTTGGGTGGATGAAAGCATAGACTTGGTTATGAGTCTGTACAAAACACAAAAAAAAGAACTCTACTATAGTAGTGATGGACCACTTCTTCGAGATGACACTTTTTTGTAACTTATCACAAAACAACGACGGATGCTTCACATATTGCAGACTTATATTTCAAGAAGACGATCCACTTTAATGTTGTGCCAAAACCATCACATCATATAGAAATGTGGAGTTCCTAAGTCACATTTGGAAGCCTTCATGGATAAGATAGGTACAAAGCTCAGGTTGGACATACTGAAATAGCGAATCAAAGTTTAGGAAGCCTGCTCAGATGCTTTTTGCGAAAGAATATCAAGAAATGAAACTTGATTGTTCCCTATGTTAAATTTGCCTACAATTGATCCACCAATTAGTCTACATGCCACAATCCTTTTGAGGTTGTCTACGGATGAAATCCCCCCAAACTTTAAGATTTTGTGCATATGCTTCCAGTTATTGAGCTTAATATTGATACAGAGACCAGGGTCAGAGAGATCTAAATTTTACAAATGTAGAAGAGGAAGAAGATTTCCACACAAAACATAATATCAAAATAGGTTAAAAAATCCATAAAGACTATGATTTTCAAGTAAGAAGATATTGTGCAGATCAAATTGAAGAAAGATAATTTTCAACAGATTCATTTGAAAAATTTAGACTTATAACTGATCACATAAGGAATGTCAAGGGGCTTAATGACAACACATAAAACATACACCTATTAGGTGACGATAACATTTTTGCTACATTCACTATCGTTGTCCTATTTTCACACTAGGAGGACTAAAAAGCTTTTTAGCAGAACAGATGAAGCCTCTCCAACCAGAGGAGAATGACATGGGCATTGTTTGTCCCAGATGGATGCGAGAAGCAAATGAGCCAGCTCATTTAATTCTTGATCAGGTAGATTAAGAGAATTCCACCCCCTTGAGCTAGTCGATCTTCCACAGGGGTTATCAATTATCTTATTTAGAATATTATTAAGGCTTTCTTTGCTGCCTTTATATAAATTTGCTTAAAGCTTGATTTATATTTTTTTTTATTTTAATGTTATTGGAGATTTTCTTCTTTAGCTTTCTCCAATATTGAGTGTTGTATCATATTCTCTCTCTAGTGTTGTAATTATAGCATGATCAAGAATAGTTGATGGATCTTCCTCAACATTTGTATATTGTCGATTTTGTCATTGATTGGTGTTCCTTGTTGTTTTTCAGCTATGAAACAATCATAACCAATTTTTCCCTTCCGAACCTTATGGGTTTCTCATATTTTTCCTCCATATCATACGACAAACAATCCCAAAACCTATTATGATCCTTTCACACCATCTAGGAACTCATAAACGATGTGATGCAATTAGATCATTAGATTGATAAAAGATAAAATATAAGGGTGGATGATACAACAGTCGCAAGTAAACATGCAACCACCATCCAAAAATAGTTCCTTACACCCATGATGATGACAAGGAGGATGATTAAAATGTTATTTTGAATTGAGAAATTTTATTTTTTTACTATATAAATACTGTCTATGTTGTATCAAATATTCGGCGATTGTAACTACAAATTTTGATGTGATCGTAGGAGAGAAATATATAATAAGATACACTCTAGTTCATTTTGTTAATCAATATCTCTATAGTATCAAGCTACTTAACACTACAAAACCTTTTTTTTTTGTTTTCTTCATTCTATACATTGTTTAAAGGGGTTCGAGCATTACGCTTAAGGCGTGCCTCGAACCGAGGCACTCAAAATTTTTTGGAATGCTTAAGCCTCACTTTCACTCATAAGGATCACGTTTTTTTTCTCTAAGGAGTAAGTCTCAAGGCTTTATGCCTCGAGACATTTGAGGCGGTGCATCAATTTGTTTATATAAAAATGATTATAATTAATTATAAGATAGACTACATAAATGCCACATAATACTTATGTATTTACATATCTAACACCAAAATTTTAATATTTACTTCAATAACATCTCAATCTTCACCATCACATCAAAAATATCACTAATATTAACTTTTTCTCAAGTTAAAACAAGTCATTTCAAGTATATGTTCTAATGTGATACTGATAATAAAGTGTTATATAAATATATATCCAAATGTAGGTGTTGTACATATAAATATATTTGAACTATGTGATGCTTTTATAAGTCCCCCATTATATTATTAATATATTACTTTATAATATATTATATTATATTACAATTAAAACTAACATATTTGATATAATGCCTAAAAATAGTCAAAATATTATTCAAGTATAATTACCTGATTGTATAATTAATTTATTATTTTTTCCTAAATTATATTGCATCCTATATTAATTAATAAAAAAACAAGAAAAAATAATGATTAATAATGATTTGAAATATGCTAATAAGAAGGAATCAGAGGATAATAACATTATTATATAAGATAATTCTTTTGGAAATGAAGATAGTGATAATGACACCGTTGTGAGTCTTAGGGTACGTTTGGCGCGATGTTTTCTGCGCGGTGCAGCGGGAGGCAGCAGAATAGGATAGTTTGGCGCGGCGTTTCACTCGCGGCGGCCGCGAATCTGAGGGAAAAGCTGGCCGCGGGTGAGACCCTGCGGCCCGCGGTATCGCTTCGACTTTTTACTCCCCTACCCTTCCTCCATTCGATCCCGCCTTCGCCTGCCCTGCCGAGTGCGAGCTTCCTCTGCCAATCGGATTTTATTCTCTTTAGTTGTTAACTTAGAGTATTTGTTTCGTGTTTTGTTGGTGTTTATTTATTAGATGCATATTTTTCTGGGGAAACTTTATTTTTATCTTCTCCTTAACATAAGAACTCTTCTTTTTCAGCATAAAAATGCTAGCTACGCAAGTCCTAAAAAGCTTATTTGATGATTTTGATGAAAAGATACATTTTTTGTTTTATTCTAATATTTATTTAAGTATGCAAATAGGTTCATGCAATCAATTCATGTTTGATTGCTGCTTGTAGTAAGTGGCACTCTTAAGGACATCATGCCTAATATATTGGGAGTGACATCTTCACAAGCAAGGCCAATGTTTCCTTGTATTAAGGCTTTATTTTGCTATTTTAGGACTTATCCAAGTAAATATGTACAATTACCTTAGATTGTATGTATTACAAAAGGATGGAATGTATGAAGATGCCCCAACAATTTTTTTTAGTTCCTTTATCGGTTGGTTATAGCAAGGAGTCATTATTGATTTGAAGCTATGTAACTTTTTTTCTATTGCCTCAATAAAGATGTTTGAATCCTTTCCCGTGGATGTAGGTCACTTCGACCGAACCACGTAAATTTGCTGTGTTTTTTAAGTACTTGTTCTATACCATCTTTGGTCATGGTGCAGCTTAGATAACATTTGTGTTAATGTTAAATTGCTTTGTAAACGTGCTCATTTATAAAATATGGAGGTATCCAATTAAAGTTTGGGATATGATATTTTTTTATGCGATAAGCATATCCAATTAATTTTGTCTTTCAGTGGTTATGCAGCACATGCTATTATATTGGTTTTGCAGTACATGAATATGCATTTACGTATGTTTTTTAGCACAGAATTCTTATATATTTACATATGTTTTTTAGCACAGAAATCTTATATATTTCATTTTCGGGACTCATTATTAGGTCATTAAGATATCTAAACTTTCATCTCTGTTTAAAAATGAATTTCTGCTTCTGAAGTTTAAAAAATATGGTTGTTATAGTCTTCTTTGAAACAATTTTAGCAAACAAGAGCACAATGATCATTTTTCCATAAACAGCTAACCCACCGCTGTTTTCACACAGTTGCACCAAACAGACAGCACAGCAGCTTCCTGGAGCAGCGCAGCTACAGCTAAAAAAGCTGAAAAGCTGCAGCTGTGCCAAACAGAGCCTTAATCCTTCTAGTATATTTAAATTTTAACTGAATGCTTATCTTAGATCTCATTTCAAACTTTAATTTTATATCAATATCTAACATTGTGAATTATGATTTATGTTTTAATAAAAATAAACAAAATAGATATATTGATAGTTCTTTATCAAATTTATGAGTTTTTTTTTTTATTTTGAGTTTTTTTTTTCTGTTTTGAGGCTTATAACTCGATTTGTCTCAAGTCTTACGCCTCGCCTCTCTAAGAGAAAATACCTTAATTTATGTTTCACCTTTTTAGACATTGATTCAATATTTCAAGAGGATCTTTTGAAGCTAACCCAAAATATTATTTTATGAAATTCCAAAGCGTGTCTGTCATCGTCAAAATATGGATGGCTATTGGTGAGCATAAGTTGGTAATAATAAAAGCAATAAGAAATTGGTAATATTACGAAATCCATTCATATTTCAAAATTTAACATATGACCAAATTCAAAATGTACATTATACCTTTAAATATATGGATTCAGCGTTAACCCTAGAAGGCCCTTTATGCTCTCTTGAAAAGCTTAGCTACCAAAAAATCCCCCAAGTTCCCACTTGCAAATATTTTTCAACCACCCTAAAAAAATTTGGAAAAAAAAAAGCTTACTAGCAATGATCAATTTATTTTGATATGCTCTCAGCTCTACACAAATTAAATATCCGTGTGTAGGCCATTTTGCATTTTATTTTTGTTTTATACTAATCTAGTATTTTTGCTAAGTTACTTTTGTGGAAAAAATTAGAGGCAACACCAAGCCTGCAACTAAGTTCTAAGATACAATTCGATGAAAGAAGAAACTTGTGAAGGTTTCTTTGCCAACATGGAGTAAAGGAGTACTTAAAGTATTTTACAAGAATTCTAGATGACTTATTACACATAGGCGTGAAGCCAAACTGTTGAAAAACCTAAACATCTTTGATTGACTACTCTATCTTCATTCATCACTTCTATTTACAGTGAAAAATCACTTTTGTATCATAAACATTTTTTTAAACAAAGATTTTTTTACAACTAAAATTTTTAAATGTCATATTTATGCACATTTTTGGATACGACCAAACCATTAAGCAAAACAAAAATAAAAGGTTAGTGTTGAATGCGAGTATTAGGCACCTAGAAAAAGTCTCCAAGAGTTCAATTAGCCAAAGCATTGGGACGGTGATTGCAATGATGTACACACATACTTGGCTCATATTTAATTGAAAATTAGAAATGTACATAATTTATTGAGGGAATTATGGAACCCATACAATTTTTCAAACATACACTTTTTCTTGAGAGTCGAAGAAACTAGTTAATGACACGACATAGTGCACTCTCCTCCTTTATCCATGGTCAAATAATAGAGATGTGTCAATGAAAGTATCGAATAAGTTGGTAATATCATTGATGATGGCAGTCGCTAGCGGCAACCAATTCAATAAAGGAAACAAGAAATGACGGCCATAACTAAGTGGATAAACTCTTGCGGAGTGGTGGCTTAAACCTAGACTATTTTGAAGGACAATAGAGCCTATACATCTATGTTTGAAGAACAAATGAGTGTAAACATCCAAACTGTATCAAATTTGACCTAATTCATTGCAACCATTACTAGCTTGCTTTAAGCAACTCAAGAACTTGCAATGTTTGAAGCAACTCACGAACCTGGAATAAGCCATAATATTATTTATAGTTCAGGGATTCATGCTAATCTTGATAGAATTTTTATGGGCCCAATAATAGGCCCTTACTTTTGGACCTTCATGTAAGACCAAAAATATATGCCTTACAATATTTTTTCCTTCTGTTATAGTGGAAGTTATAATTGTTGAAAGAAATCCTTCATAGACTATAATTTATGTTGATTATTTTTATCATAAACATGCTGGAATTTGACTAGTGAATTCTCAACAAAAATTCAAACTATGTCCCACCATTTTGACATATGACCGCATGTTGAAGAGTGGGCATGTGTAACTTGGAGCTACATCATTACATTTTGAATAGCAAGCTAGAGAGAGTGGAAGCCACTATGAATTTCATCTCCCATGAGACTTAGAATGGGATGCATCCAAAGCTCCTCTTCTTAATTGTCAAATATGAATTTTAAAAACAATGTTTTATGGGAATTGGTATGTGTCAAACCTAATAATGACATATTGATGGGACGCACAACAAAGTGTCCCATGAAATATTGTAGACTGAACAAAATCCTCCTCAAGATTAATGAAGATAGGGTAGTGTAGACTCCATAAACTCCTCTAAGTTGTGCAAGCTCCATTTATTCATTGGGGTTTGGTAGGCTAGACGTACCCTTTGGGGACATACAACAATTGGAGCAGGAAAGGTTGCAATTATTAATGTAATTGGGTAGGCTCCATAGACTCCATAGAACTGATTAGACATCATACACCTGTTGAAATTAGGTACGCACCTAATACATTTTGGCAGTGAGTAAGCTTCTTATAGTAATTACGTTGTCAATACATCCATAATATTTAGTGTGCTTCATAAACTCATTAGTTGGGCAGGCTCCCTACAACCATCAAAGTTTAGTAGGCTAAATATAACTATTGTAGTTGAGTGGGCACATTGGATGAGCTTCATATATCTGCTAGAATTTGCTAGTGCAATATTAATAAGATTTAACCATTGGATTTTACTAAATCCAACCAAACATAAAAAAAGCACAAGTTCTATGGATTTATGAAATTTTGGATTTAAGGTCCAAATTTTGCCTTTGAATCATGTTAAATCCGGATTTAATAAATCGAGCAAGCAGGTGGATTTATTAAATATGGATTTACTAAACCCTACTAAAGCTAAATCTTTCCTGCAGACAAACACCCCCAAAAGATGGGTAGATACCGAAAATTCATCAAAGATGGCCCC
This sequence comes from Phalaenopsis aphrodite, assembly GCA_003013225.1. NCBI lineage: Eukaryota > Viridiplantae > Streptophyta > Magnoliopsida > Asparagales > Orchidaceae > Phalaenopsis > Phalaenopsis aphrodite. Next base: position 700,316 of record NEWO01000572.1, read on the forward strand.
AGGAGCTTCAAAGGACCACATTTCCTAAAAGGGAGCTATTGGAGCCTCCCTTACATAAAAGGACATCCTCGAAATTCTAATCACCCTTTTTCCCAGACTTCTCTAGAGTTTACAAACAGACAAAAAATCATAAAATTGCCCAGATTACCCAACACAAACTATCGCATGTTGAGTTTGCAGGCAAAACGATCCAACCTTAACCGAAGAAATAGTTCAGATACCTTCACTCAAATCGTAGAAGAAGCCTGCCCAAAACATTTCTTCTCTTCAATTAGAATCATCGCATCAAACACAACATTCTAATCATAAATGCACGAATAAGCGAGTTCGCAAACGTAATAATAGATAGACAAACAAAATCTGGGATTCCTTTAGAAACTCAAGAAAATCTTCATTAGCGAACGTTTTGAAGAACCTTCGTCCTGCTCTAAGACAACAGTTCCCTAAATTCAAAATAAATGAATAAAAAGGAAGCAAAAAAACGCTGCCGCATCAGATGACGATACATACCTCACAAGCAAAGCGGTTCACACCAAATACTTTCTGAAATCAAAGAAGAAAACCAGCTAAATTTCATGAAAGAAGAACAATTTTTCTTTCTGGCGCTAAGTCGTGCTTTGTACATGCTTCAGTGGGCGTACGTGGCTTTGTACTGAATACGTGTAGCTAAGATGACGCTAGTTGGGATAGAGCGTGCTGAGCCGTTGGATGAGTTATCGACAGTCTGGATGGGCTGATACAATCTGAACTTGAAACTTGCTCCAGCATCCATCTCAAAATAGAAATTTATTAGCTATAAGTTAAGGATAACACAAATAAAATTAGTTAAATTTATATAATTTATGTTAAGATTATTTTAATTAAATATGCCAATTAAAAAAAAAAGAAAAATCGTTTTCTCTTTGTTCCAAATGTTTCACAGAGATTTTAAATTTATATTAAGTTGAGCTACTTTATTTTTCTTCATAATCCACACAGTAATTTCATCAATATTTTAAATAGGTGAACTACTTTTGTATTGTATATTTTCAAACCAACAAATAGTTTTTCCATTTATTTCTCTTCTTAATAGTTGTTGTTCTAACAT
>NEWO01000572.1:701950-716389 GCA_003013225.1 Phalaenopsis aphrodite
ATATATATATATTGGGTACTACGCAAGTATATGTATCATTATCAAGTAATATAGGACTTTTTGCTTAAGCTCCGAATATCGATCCCACGGGGAAATTAGCAATATGCACTATCAAAAAACAAACTTCTATTTTAAAAAGACAATTATTTAAACTATAAATAATTTGACAGTAATTAAAATTCAATTTTTTTAGTATTTTTGATATTTTGACAAAATAATAACAACTTCTAAATCTAACTTGAGTTTATGTGAAGAAAAACACTCAATATGAAAATATTTTTCTCCTCATCATGAATTAGTAATAAGTATAGGATTTTTGTTGTGGAAGTATACAATTTGTGTTGTGCTAAATAGAAGTAATAATATTCTTTACCTTTACTAAAAAAGCTATAAAAAACATTGGATAATTTAAAGTTTGAATAGTTCTGAAGACCGGCTAAGTATGGAAGTTATTAGCTCTCACTCTAGAGTTCCCTCGATTCCCTCCACCTAGGGGCTAACATCTCGTATCAGAACCTAAAACAATAAACCAAGTTGGGGGTTTTAACCTGACACATTAAAGTTCCCTAACTCTATACCCTTCAAAGATTATTTCCCAATTTATTTGCACTAAATCATATGAATTACATTCTCATTCATATAACCTCATGTGATTCCTTCCAATTGTTGACTGAGGCAATACCAGCTCGGTTCTTACATGTTATCACAACAAATTTTAACATCTAGATAGACCAAATCAAGAAGTAAATGAAGTGCATTGATTTAAATCATCACAACTTCTTCCAACTTTAAAGATCAATACTCTCTACAAATTCCATCCAACACTTTAATTACTTATCATTTTAAGGAGAAAGATAAAGAAAACTACTCAGAATCCATGGAGAAAACAAAATAACACTTTAGTTTAAAAGTAGAAATCATTGTCAAATCAACAAGAAGTCTCGATTAAAACCAAAAGTAGTTTAAAAACAAAAGATAAAAACTTATCTCAAATCCTCTACCAAACTCTTGAATTTCCTTTGAATCTCTTCTCTTTTACAACACTCTTAACTCTCAAAATAAAACTAAAAACAAAAAAGGATAAAGTAAATTTGTGGTGCCTGAAAATCTCTCCATTTTTAAGCACTTTTTAAGACTTCAAGCACACTTTAAAAAGTCTCAACTTCCTTCTTTTATAAATCTCCAAGAGGTGTCTTGATAACTCTTCAAAAATTTGTCTAAATTCGATGAATTCTCCAAAGGATGCCTCCTTTCTCAAGTCCTTTGATCATAATTTCGTTCCTAGTGGTCATAACCACCCTTTTTAGCCAATAGTTCCTCAAATGTCCCTTCAAAATTTGGCAAATTGAAGTAAACCATCACATAACTGCCTTTGGCGCTTAAGCGCAGGGCCTTTGGCGCTTAGACGTGACCTTCTCTAATTCACCGGAGCTTAGGTGTCAAAACTCTTTTGCAATATTTTCATATTTTTGCTCCAAATTTGATCCTTTTTTCACTCCTTTTAGCATTTTTCACCTTTTTACTTGTGCCTGAAAGAAAAACACACAAATATCTTCCATTACAGCACAATATCTCAAAAAATAGGTATAAAAATGTGTCTAAAAACACTTTATTTTAAGTTTATCAGTACGCAACAGATTTTTAAAGAAAATCGAAATTTGAAAATTTTTGGCGTTGGCGCCTGAGGCGGCATTTTATAGAGAAGCGATGCGAGAAGCGCTAGATTAGTGCCAGTTTCCCGAAAACGCCCAAAATCACTTAAAACCACAAAATACCCATATAAAAAGCCATTTCTACTGCTTGAGTCATTTCCTACCTTTAAACTGACAGCAACTTTATATATGCTTAAAAATACAAGAATTTGATACTGTTGCTAGAAGATTTAAGTTCCCGGCAACGGCGCCAAAAACTTGACAACGGTTATAGATTTGATAAAAATGTGTATAAAATATTCAATAATTACAAAGTCACACTTATCAACGCAAGTATACGTATCGCTCAAGTAATACAGGGCTCTAATGAAGTCCTGGATATTGATCCCATAGAGAGTAATACTAGAGGCTACGAACTAGGATTTAGAAAATCAATACTTAATCAGAACAATACAGTTCAAATTGCTTATTTGTCACTAATAGGCAATTTAAATAAATATGTAATTTTAATAAACTCTCAATTAACTAATTCTACTAATAAAGTTTCTAATGTGAAGTTCATTATATAAGAAAACATCTTTCTCCTTGTCAAGAAATTAAAGTGAATGGATAAAGTGAATTAGTTCAAATTATATTGTGTCAAATATGAGCATATCTATTCTTTACCTTTTGGTTCAGGATTAAAGAACATTGAATAATCATATGTTTGGTTACTGAATCTGCGGCTAAGCTGGGAGGATACCGACTCTCACTTCGGAGCTCCCACGTTCCCCTCGCCTGAGGGCTAACATCTACACGTCAGCACCTAAGCGATAGGACCGAATTGAGAATTTTAGTCTATCACTCTAAAATCTCTAATTCTACGTTTGATAATTTTATTTCCTTATTTATTTGCACACAACTTTCAAGGACTTTGACCCCCCTAAATCTTGGATGTAATCTTCACTTTAGTTGTAAAACTCAAGATATTTTAACAAATCAATTGGCCAGATTGAAAGTAAATTAAGATCGAAGTGAAAAGATCATCACAACTTCTTTAACATTCTCATGGCTCAACCAATTCAAATCACCATTTCACAAAATCTCAAGACAAGGAGAAAGACAAAGAAAAATACTCAGAACTCATGGAGAAGATACGACAAAACTTAGAACTTACATATAAAAGCAAAGTCATACAAACTTCAATGAGTAAATATCACTTATCTTTAATTCCTCCACAAGAAAACTCCTCGAAGTTCCTCTGAATCTCTTCCTTTCTTTACAACACATAGAATTCTTCTTCGAAGCGGCAAGGAGGATGAAATCTCTCACTTTCCCTCCACTCTTACAATCTCTCAAAGAATTCCTCACAATACTAACCCTAAATTAAACTCTCTACACTCTACAAACAACAAAAACTCAGCGGACACCACCACAAGGCTCCTCCTTTTTCGGCCCAATTGTTTCTCTTAAAGAAGTAGAAGAGTTTTCCAAGAGTTGCCTAAGCGCCCCTTAAAAAGTCGTCCACATTCAATGCACCTGTTAAGAGAATCGCAGTTCTCGCCATCGGCGGCCTCGATGGCACCGTCGGCGGCCTTCTAGAATATTTGATTATGTACTCTTGGGAAAAACCTGTCGTCGGCGTCGTTGGGCTTGCCATTGGTGCCCTAATTCAAATCTTCATATTTTGGTTCTTTTTGCTCCAAATTCACTTCTTTTTGCATCTTTTTGCTCTAATGACCATAAGTCAACATACCTGCAACAAAACATCAAAAATACCCTTCTTTAAAGTGTAATATTATCAATATTAGTATAAAATAGGTATGAAAATCTTAACATATTTTTCTTTGGTCAAAATCCCTCAAACTTAACTATTACTTGTCCTCAAGTAATTTTAGTACAACATAAAAGTTATGATCTATTGTAGTAAGGTTTTAATTCAGAAATACTATAAGTTTGATTTAAGTAAATACCATAGTGAGATTTTTAGAAAAAATTCAAGTAATTAAATTAACTCTATCGGTACAAGACTATCTAGTCATCAAGTTTAAGAGTTCTAGTTTTCTATTCATTTCAAGAATGACTATATGTTGTAATATCAAGTCACATAGAATATTCAAATGATAGGAACTTCATGAGAACACTATTAGTAAAAGATGTTAATCCATAAATATAAGTTCAGGAATGTATTTAGGTTTACCCGTTTAGGTAGCTCCAAGTGAAGCCAATTTTTGATTAGACATCTCCTCAAGCTTCTCTTCACTTATATATTTTTTTCTTTTTTTTTCATTTGAATTTCTTTCAATCCTATATTTTTTTCTTTTCTTTTCAGGGATTGTTTTCAATCCATTCTTTTTCTTTTTTAAGTGAGGATTACTATATCTGGATAACATTTAATGATTTTGAACATCACCTTTCTTTCCCTAAATTTGAAACTCAAAGCATAACTTTATCTTATAAGTATTTCATAGCTTTTACATCATTGAGCCCCAATCTTTTCTTCTAAAATGAATTTCTAAGATTCTTAATATTTCAAAATATAGTTTTATTTACTTTAAATGGTTCTCTATAGTCTTATTCTCTTATACTAAATATCTTAATCTACGAAATTAATTTTCCTTACAAAAATATTCCTTTAAATCTACCATAATATTTAAATATCTACAAAATATAGTTATCTGAATTAAATTCACTACAAAAAATCATATTAATAATTTTTGAAAATATTAAAATTGAGAACATCTAATAGTTAATCTTTTTCTTCCCTCCCCCAAACTTAAATTTTCCAATATGGAATGATACAGGTGGAAAGAAATTGTAAATATAAATCATACCTCAGTACTTTAGGCATTTTCATCATTCTAAAATTTTTGCAGTTCCTTCTCAAAATTTTAACTTCAACTGGTCTGCAATATTAGGAGTTTTCTATACATATAAATCATTAGAGAATTTGTTGGGTAATGAAATTTTGAAATAAGTACAAAATTAAATATTATACAAACACCATATTTCGCTAACACATCCACAATACTAAACAAAAAATAATTACAAATATATTAAAATGCAAATAAAAATCACATCACATTACAATTTTACAAAGTACTAATCAACATCTATTATAACTACACATGCAAATTTCAACTACCATACTAAACTTTTATAACAATAATTAAAAATTATCCAATTACAACAGAAAAATATAAATGAAAGTACAAACAAACAAACATCTATCTCTATTACAAAATTACAAAAATAAAAATATATTAATTACTATTATATATCAAAATCCCATATTATATCCTCGTCTACCTGGTCAGCAGGTGGATTGGGCTGACACTGAGTTAACGGGAGCATTCAGAAAAAGTAACATCAGGCTCACCTCTGTAGTGTCGGGCCTGAGCTTCGTAGAAAGCTATCTCAAAGTCAGAATGTCTCTGTAGGTACCCACTATCATAATCATGTCTACATTCTAATCCCCCAATTCTTTCATTTATTTGCTTTATACTCTTCCGCTGCAAGGTTAACTCATTCATTAAATCATTTAGGGTAGGGGAGTTAGAGGAAGGAAGGTCATAACTAGTAGAGGAATATCTCTACTAGTAGAAGGTTCTTGACTCCTACTCCCAGATATCCATTTTTCATGGGATTCATATGTCTTCAAATTAGCTTTACTAATGGGTTTCATAGGGTAAACCCATTCTTCATAATCTCCAGCTTCAACTCCCGAAAGTTGGCAAAGTGCATAAATGAGGTCAGGATGTCCCAAACCTCCATTTGATTCACTCCTCACCGTGGTCAAAATATTCTTATAAATAAGTCTCCCCACATTTATGGTCCGATTATTTTGAAAACAGAAATTCAGAATTGCTCTATCTCTTGTTACCTCACTATGGTGATAGGTTGGTAACAAAGTAGAAGAAATAAAATAGTGTCGCACTTTAGATGTGGCATTCAACATGGAAGCAGAAAGATTTACCCTTTCTCGATTCTTTATCTTCCATGTCCTTTCCCATCAGTGAAAAAGGTGATGACATCGTTCAGTGGGCCTTCCATTGTACCGAAGGTTTCATAATTGCAGCTATAGGAGTCCGGGACTTCATAAAATGAGTTAATGCGAGAGGCACTAAACTCAACAGAAAAACCACTTACTCGAACAGTTCCGTCCCCAGAATAGAATGCATTGGCATAAATTTCTTTCACAATATTCACAACAGCCTTATTGGTGGTATAACAGAAGTTTTCCCACCTCCGCTCGGTAATAACTCGTTCAACTTCTCCTCCCGGAATCTCAAAAATACGATCTTGTATACATTTCTTCCCTTCAAATACTGAAGTAAATCTCGACCGAGCCTTCGCATTGACGAAGCAAGACTCATCAAACTCAAGTCGCATCTTTTGTCGCGGAGCCATGTCAATCTAATCAAAATTATAAAAAATTCCAAAATACACTACAAATATTAAAATAATGGCTTCCAAGAGTGACTCTAAGAGTTCAAATCTAAATTATATGAATTTCTTCCAAATATTTTCTCCACATTCTCAATTTTTTTGGATCTTCTCAATGTGGAAGAAATTCAAGGTGAAAATCAAATATTTTTAGGTTGGAGTGAGGCTCTTATCGAGAGATGATAAAATCTGGTGTCTAAATGCTTTGAAATCACCCTGAATCCAAGATCTTCAAGCCCTAGTTGAAATTTTCATTTTTTAAGAGGAAGGGGATGATGAATAGTGGCGGTTGACTCATCAAAATTGCGGTTAAAAGTGTTTTTTCGGGATCTCACCGTCAGCAGGTTCTTCAGTGCAGTCAGCGAGTTCAATTGAATTAAATAGCCTAAGTCTTGGGAAAAATTCGCCGTCGATGGCGCCGTCGGTGAGATTTTCAAAATTGGTTCAATTTCCAGATTTTTGAGATTTTGATCAATTTCAAGCCTCGACGACATCCGTTCAATCATTCTAGACATAAATTTTAAGTGATTAAATGATGTACTAGCCCAAATAAACATTCACAACATAAAACCTTACAATTATATATAAATTTCAAGAGTTACAATACATGTTACATGACACGCATAAGTTTGGTATTTTCTAAACCTCAATACATCAATTCAGCATCGCAATCCAAGCCACAACACTCTAAACACTGAAAACAAACATCCTATGCTCAATCTCAACTATACTGAGATATAAAAGCAAATTTAGAAAGTGACCTAAGCACATAAGTTCAAATCAAATCAAACACTTAGACATACAGATGACAAAGTAAATCTACTACTCTTTCAATTTTGTGCTTGTTTCTCCTCTGATATCACCCATTGATTGAGCATGAACGAAGAGGTTATAGAAGGGTCGGTATGAGAATTCTTCACTAGAGTCCTCTTCTATCAATCTCATCTTCCTCATCAATCGTATGAAACTTCCTTCGATATGTCCAGAGTGATCAAAATGCTCTTTCATCCTCCAGTCTAGATGATTAAAAAAATCAGAGATATTGTTAATTGCATTCATAACATTTTGCACCTCTTTCTCTAGTTTCTTGATTTTAAGCAGAATCACTAGTGTCTTGTTCGGAACTAAAGGCTGAATAGAAAGTGAATTCTAAGACGATTTATCCACTATAATATTCATATCATTCTCATCTTCATTGGCTGGGAGCTTCTCGATTGGGTCCAAAGGCTTCCAAGGTAGAAGTACTTTTTCCTAATTCTCATAAGATACTTGGAACTAACTGCAAAGTAAGAAAATTTTTGAAGGATGTCCAAGCCCATAACTTGATCCATGAATGATCAGGCCCAAAACAGACTTCACAATTATCGATCCAATATCGATCGGTAGTCCCATTTGGATGTAGTAATTCAAAATAGCACTTTTCTTAGTAACTTTAACGATCCTCGTATTCAGTAATAGTTTTGCAGAAATGAAGAAGTACCAGTGTTTAGAAACAGGGTTTAGAAGTGTCGCCAAAAAACTAACATACCCGTTTTCTCTCATTTTCTAGTCTTCAGTCTCGTCCATCAAATATTGGTAGATGTCATTCATTAGGTTTCTTGTCAGGATGAAGCTGGAATAATGGAAGACAGGAACATTCTCGATCATATATAACTCATTAATCCATGTAGGAGTAAAAGTTATCCATCTACCTCGCACATAGACGTCTCCCTGGTTGATTCCATGCAAATTAGCATAAAACTCCTTCAACACAGGAACGAATACGACGGTTGTAGTGTAGCACAACATTTCCCATCGTCGTCGCACAATCATCTCTTCAATTGCTATTGAAGGATTGTTCAATCCTTGATTCACAAATCCTCTTTCTTTGATTAATCCCCTCTTTGTCAGCACTTTGTTGAAGATTCATCCTCCAGTCTAGATGATTGAAAAAATTAGAGATTTTGTTAATTGCATTCATAAAATTTTGCACCTCTTTCTCCAGTTTCTTGATTCTGTGCAGGATCACTAGTGTCTTGTTCGGAACTAAAGTCTGAATAGGAAGTGAATTCTGAGACGATTGATCCACTATAATAGTCATATCATTCTCATCTTCATTGGATGGGAACTTCTCGGTTGGGTCCAAAGGCTTCCAAGGTAGAAGTACTTTTTCCCAATTCTCATAAGATACTTGGAACTGACTGCAAAGTAAGAAAATTTTTTAAGGATTTCCAAGCCATAAGTTGATCCATGAATGATCAGGCCCAAAACAGACCTCACAATTATCGATCAAATATCGATCGGCAGTCCCATTTGGATGCAGTAATTCAGAATAGCACTTTCCTTTATAACTTTACTGATCCTCATCGTCGGTAATAGTTTTACAGAAATGAAGAAGTGTCAGTGTTTAGAAACAGGGTTTGAAGTGTCACTGAAAAACTAAGATACCCGTTTTCTCCCATTTCCCAATCTTCAGTCTCCTCTGTCAAATATTGGTAGATCTCATTCATTAGGTTTCTTGTCAGGATGAAGTTGGAATAATGATAGACAGGAACATTCTCGATCATATTTAACTCATTAATCCATGTAGGAGTAAAAGTTATCCATCTACCTCGCACATTGACGACTCCCTGGTTGATTCCATGCAAATTAGTATAAAACTCCTTCAACACAGGAACAACTACGACGGTTGTAGTGTAGCACAACACTTCCCATCGTCGTCGCACAATCATCTCTTCAATTGCTATCAAAGGATTGTTCAATCCTCAATTCAGAAATCCTCTTTCTTTGATTAATCTCCCCTTTGTCAGCACTTTGTTGAAGATTCACTGTGCCTCAAAACTAATGAACTTTCTCCGGTTAAACACTTAAAATCTAAGGTTTTTCAGTGGAATTGGATGCCATAGGGATGAATTTGGTGGAGTTTCAATTCATTTTTGGGGTAATATGAACTTAAGAACCGAATTTGAAAGTTTATATGGAGTTACTCCCGCCAAAAACCATCATTTCAAACTCCGAAAACCGTCATCCCGTCGTTCTCGCTGTCGACGGTGTCGATGGCGCCGTCGGCAAGCCTTTAGAATTAATTGCCTGGACTTTCAAGAAAAACCCGCCGTTGGTGGTGTCGAGCCCGCCGATGCCGCCCAAGGCAGAAATTTTACAGTTTCGCTCTGGTCTGAATGCGTTCCAATTTTCTCTTTGGATCCAATTTTTATGATGATTCGAGGGTAAATATGAGTAGTAGAGTTCAATACTACGACAAACTGATGATAATTTCAAATAAAAATACTATAATCGCAAAATAAAGATAACTATGGGTTGTCTTCCATAAAGCGCTTGGTTTAACGTCGTCAGCCCGACCTATTCAGGTATTACTCAGGTTGACTGACCATTAAAACCTCTTTAAAATTTGATCTTTTACCCTCAAAATACGGCTTTAATATGTGTCCATTTACTTTAAATATATTCACAGTCTTTTGATCTTCAATTTCAACAGCTCCGTAAGTATAAACGCGAGTCACAGTAAAGGGTCCTAACCAACGAGACTTCAATTTCCCGAGGAATAACTTCAGCCTTGTATTGTAAGACAAAACTTCTTATCCTAGTTCAAAGTTCTTCTGGTTAATCTTCTGATCATGCTATAACTTTAGTTTCTCCTTATAAATTTCATCGTTATCATAAGATTCATTTCTTAATTCTTCCAATTCATTCATTTGTAACAATCTCTTCTCACCAACATCTTTCAAATTATAATTGAATTCTTTCATCGCTCAATATGCTTTATGCTTCAATTCTATCGGTAAGTGACAAGTATTTCCAAAAATCCGCCTGTAGGAAGTCATTCCAATAGGAGTTTTATAAGCAGTCCTGTAAGCCCATAATGCGGTATCCAGTCTAGTAGACCAATCTAATTTACTAGGGTTTACAGTCTTCTCAAGTATTTGTTTAATCTCTTTATTAGAAACTTCAGCTAACCCACTGGTTTGAGGGTGATAGGAAGTAGAAATTTCTATGAATAATATTAATCTTTTTTGCCAATCTCTGAATGTATTTATTCCTAAAATGGGATCCTACGTCAGTGATAATTGACCCAAGGAAAATATGTTGAGATTTTCGTACATATTTTATATTGTTTTTGATGATATTGCACATTAAAGAAAGGTATTTTTGATGTTTTGTTGCAGGAATGATGAATTAAGGTCATTGGAGCAAAAAGATGCAAAAAGGAGCGAATTTGGAGCGAAAAGGACCAAAATGTGGAGATTTGAACTAGGCCACTGACAGAGTCCTTGACTCTGCTGATGGCGAGTTTTTCCCGAGGCTACAGAACAAAATTCTTCAAAAGTCCGCTGACGGTGCCCTCAAGGCCGCCGACAGTGCCCTTAAGGCCGCCGACGGTGAGCTCAGAGGTTATGCCTACTCAAGCTTTGGATAAGGTCGAATTTTGAAGGGATGCTTAGGCAACTCTTGGGAAAGCTCATCCACAACTTTAATAGACTATTTTGGCTGAAAATTGAAGAGGAGGGAGAGAATCTAGGGAGTCAAGGAAGTGCTAGAGAGAGTTCCTAGATATTAGAAAGGTTCCAATATTGTGAGGAATTCATCTAGAGATTGTAAGAGTGGGGGGAAAGTGAGAGATTTCTTCCTCCTTGCTGCATCAAAGAAGAATTCTGTGTGTTGTAAAGAAAGGACAAGATTTAGAGGAACTTCGAGGAGTGTTGTTGGGGAGAAATTAGAGATAAGTTATTTACTTGTTGTAGTTTGTATGACTTTGATTTTATATATGAATTTCTAATTTTGTTGTGTTTTCCCCATAAGATTTGAGTAGTTTTCTCTATCTTTCTTTTTGTCTCGGGATTTGTGAAATGGTGATTTGAATTGGTGAAGCTATAAAATGTTTAAGAAATTGTGATGATCTTTTCACTTCGATCTTAATTTACTTTCAATCTGGCCAATTAATTTGTAAAATTTTTTTTGAGTTTTACAACTAAAGTGAAGATTACATCCAAGATTCAGGGAGGTCAAAGCCCTTGGAAGTTGGGTGCAAATAAATAGGGAAATAATATTATCGGACGTAGAATTGGAGATTTTAGAGTGACATAATAAAATCCCTAATTCGGTCATATCGTTTGGGTGCTGAAGTGTAGATGTTAGCCCTCAGGTGAGGGGAACGTGGGAGCTCCGAAGTGAGAGCCAGTATCCTCCCAACCTAGCCGCAGATTCAGTAAACAAGCATAGGATTAGTCAATGTTTTTTATGCTTGTACCAAAGGTAAAGAATAGGAATGCTCCTATTTAGCACAATATAAATTGAACTAATTAACTTTATCCATTCACTATAATTTTTTGACAAGGAGAATGATGCTTTCTTATGTATTTAATATCACAATTAAACCCTCATTAGTATCATTAGTTATTTAATAGTTATTAAAATTACATATTTATTTCAATTGCCTATTAGTGATAGATAAGCAAATTGAACTTCGTTGTTGTGATTAAAGTATTGTTTTTCTAAAATCTTAGTTTGCAGTTCTAAACCACTCCCTGTGGGATCGATATCTAGGCCTATATTACTTCAGCAATACGTATACTTGCGTTGATAAGTGTGACTTTACATTTATTGAATATTTATTACATCCGTACTTATCTTATATTTTAAGCATATAAAAGTCGCTGTCAAGTATTTGGCGCCGTTGCCGGAGAGTGATTAAGTGAGTGAGTAAAATCACAATTAGAGTAACAGACAAATTAGGATTATTAGAAAATTTTTACTTGAATTGCAACTTATTTTTATATTTGGTTAATTATATTACTGAGTACTGATTTCAAATTGTATGCGTAAATTTGGACCTGAAAATCTTATACCCTACGATTCAGAATTAGAACACACTATTAGAAGGATTAGAAGATTAAGAAGAGAACCTAAAAATTCTGATACAATGGAAAACAAGATGAACAATCAAGGAATAGAGAATGAACACCAACTTAGACCCCTACGAGATTATGCAAATCCTACAGCAGATGTAATTCACTTATCTATCCAAAATCCTGACGTAGCTGCTAATTCATTTGAGCTTAAACCTGCTATTATCCAAATGATACAAAACAATCAATTCGGAGGTACACCAAATGAAGATCCGAACTTACACCTCGCTAGTTTTTTAGAACTGTGTGCTACTTTAAAATATGACAGAGTCTCAAACGATGCTGTTAGACTTAGAATTTTTCATTTTTCACTGAGGGATAAGGCTAAGATGTGGTTAAATTTGTTAGCACCAGGATCTATTAGAACTTGGGGAGAACTTTCACAGAAATTTCTATCCAAATATTTCCCTCCATCCAAAACTGTTAAACTTAGAAATGACATAATATCGTTCTATCAGATTGATGGAGAGTCAATATATGAAGCTTGTGAGAGATTTAAAGATCTTCTTAGGAAGTGCCCTCATCATTTGTTACTAGATTGGTTGATAATTTGAACTTTTTTCAATGGATTAGTGGGATCTCTTAGATCGATTATAGATGCTGCGACTGCTGGTTCTTTAATGTCAAAACCTTTTGATGAGGCTTATTCATTAATAGAAGAGATGGCTACCAACAATTTTCAATGGCCCTCTGAACGGGTAAATCCTAAAAGAGTAGCTAGTATCCATGATTCTGATGCAATATCTATGTTAGCTTCGCAGATTGCTGCAATATCAAAGAAATTAGATCATTATGGGATGAATTATTCTCAACACCTCCTATGATGGAAGAGAATTCTTCTGGGCAATTTGTGTATGTTCAACCTTCATATGAGACTTTAAATGCTATTAATAGACCCAAAAACCCTTATTCAAACTATTATAACCCGGTTGGAAGAATCATCCAAAATTTAATTAGAATAACAATTCTTCTACAAATAAAAAATGGGCAAACAACCCAATGAACCCATTAGGAAATTCATCCACCCAAGAAAATGTTAACTACAGACCTTCTCATCCTTCAGGATTTAATAGTAACACTCAAATTAAGGAGAAGAAGTTGTCTATGAAAGAGCTGATATTAAACATGGGTCAACAATTACAGAATCAAGGAAATCAATTACAAATTCAAGGAAATCAATTGCAAAATCAAGGAACTGCTATTAAAAATATTGAAAACTAATTGGGACGTATCGCTACTGCGCTTAGTAACAAAATATTAGGAACTTTTCCTAGTACTGTGGAACTAAATCCTAAAGATCAAGGAAAAGAACAAATCAAAGCGATACAATTACAAAGTGGAAAAGAATTGGAAACAGGAGTGCAAAAAGAAACAGAAACTGAAAAAGAGAAAGTGGATACCAAAAAAAGAAAAAGGATCATGAATACCCAGATTTAAAGTATCCATTTACACCAATAAAAATTACTGTGGAGAAACCTCCACCATTGTTTTCTCAAAGATTGAAGCAACAGAAATAGAATAAATAATTTTCTAAATTTTTAGGAATTCTTAAGAAGTTAACAGTGAATATTCCCTTAAAAAGACTCTACTGCCTATCATCCTCAAACCAGCGGGTTAGCTGAAGTTTATAATAGAGAGATTAAACAAATACTTGAAAAGATTGTAAACCCTAGTATAATAGATTGGTCCACTAGACTGGATACCGCATTATGAGCTTACAATACTGCTTATAAAACTCCGATTGGAATGACTCCTTACATACTGATTTTTGGAAAGACTATTCACTTACCAATAGAATTGGAGCATAAAGCTTATTGGGTGATTAAAGAATTTAATTATAATTTTAAAGATGCTGGTAAGAAGAGATTGTTACAACTAAATGAATTGGAAGAATTAAGAAATGAGTCTTATGATAACGACATAATTTATAAGGAAAAATTAAAGTTATGGCATGATCAGATAATTAACCAGAATAACTTTGAATCAGGACAAGAAGTTTTGCTTTACAACACTAGGCTGAAGTTATTTTCTGGGAAATTGAAGTCTCGTTGGTTAGGACCCTTTACTGTGACTCAAGTGTATACTTACGGAACTGTTGAAATTGAAAATCAGAAGACGGGAAATAGATTTAAAGTAAATGGGCACAAGTTAAAACCATATTATGAGGGTAAAAGACCAAATTTTAAAGAGGTTTTAATGATCAGTCAACCTGAATGACACCTGAATAAGTCAGGCTGACGACGTTAAACCAAGTGCTTTATGGGAGGCAACCCATATTTATCTTTACTTTTATTACAATTATAGTAGTTTTTATTTAAAATTATCGTTAGTATGTGGTAGTATTAAGCTCTACTACTCTTATTTACCCTTGAAATATCTTAAAAATTGGATCCATAAAGAAAAATCGGAACGCATTCGGACCAGAGCGAAAACTGTGAAAATTTTGCCTTGGGCGCCGA
>NEWO01000572.1:724657-756204 GCA_003013225.1 Phalaenopsis aphrodite
TTAATAACTCAAAGGCATTTAAACAGCTTTCTGTAAATTCAAATTTCTTGTCCTTTTATAAAAGTTGGCATAGAGGTTTAGTAATTTTTGAAAAATCTTTAATATAACGCCTGTAAATACCAACATTAGTTTTTTCTTTTCTAACAAAAGAAGAGGGGGGCAGGGAAGATTCCTCATCAACATGAGGGGTTATAACAGAAGTAGAGGGGGGCTGAGCAGATTGCTCATCAGCATGTGGGATTCCAGCAGATACATGAGGGGAGGAGGGTTGGGAAAATTGCTCTTCAGCATGTGTGACTACAAAAGGAGGAGAGGGGAGATGGGAAAATTCCTCGTCACTATGTGGGATTACAACAGGAGATGAGGGGGACTGGGCATATGCTTCCTCTAGTACTATGTCAATATCAGCACTGTCATTTTAATGTTTTTCAATTTTATTCTGTAGTTTCAACATCTGGTCTTGCAGACCCGAAACTCCAACAGTAATTATATTAAGAGTCCCTCGGAACTCCTTGAACCATTTCTCCTGTCCTTTGATAAGATCAATTAGTGCTTCGAGGTTCTTGTTCATTACATTGAAAATTGATACCGGGGCACTCTCCCCTTCAACAACTGACCCCATATCAAATGTTACAGGAGGCTCTGCTCTAATTTCAAGCTGACAAATTTTAGAAATATCAGGAAGTCCCTCATCTAGATTGTCCAGAAAATTTTGTTCCTCCTCTTGTAGATCCAAAAATTTATCATTGACCTGCAAGACATTTCAGGAAACAAAAACCTTAATTATTATTCTAAAAATAATTTATTCAACAACAGTAAATGACAGACATGTTTACTGGTCAGCCTCTTAAAGGCCATATCTATTTGCGAGGAGTTCAAGCTAACAGTTGTTGGTCATCTCGACATCCTTGGTCTTGCCTCAGCATTGACAGGCGTTACCACAAATGTATACTAAAAAAACCAGAGCTGCATAAAAGATACACAATATTGAGCATAAAAGATAATTAATAAACAATAACGATGTTCAGGTTCTACAATATGCTGACCATAAGCAAATAAAGAAACCCATCTATGTATCCAATCGGCTTTTTCCTCAATAATTTGATGGCCACTGCATTGATTTGCTCTTTAAGAAAATCACAGAGCGCAACAGACCAATTAAATGAGACAAAAGTCTCTATGTTCTCCCCAAAGTTGTTAATTCCTTCAGGTACACTAAAATTACTCGAGCAGAAAAATAGATTAGATAACAAAATTTTTATAAATAATTTAGCAAAAGAGGTAGAAGACCCTCCCTCTTGCAGAGTCCAAAAGATTTTTCCTCATCTACTGGGCATCCATGCAACAAGACGAACGTTTACTCCACTTTGGCACTACACCTCTATTTGGCATGCCAATTAGCAGGGAAACTTCATTGGACAACAACCGCAACTATTTCCCTCCAATTTTGAAAACCATTTTATTTTGCTGCCAACATTGCAAGCTCTGAAGTGTCAAGACATTCTCTTGCGGATATGGTGGTAGGTCGAAGAAGTGTACAACATTCATTGCTTTCAGCTCGTTTCTGGTATCCTCGGATATTGAATGCCTGATCTTATCCAGCGCATCTCTAACCACAGATGGTCGGCATCTAGAACTCATTGAACGTGGGTTCACAAACCTATAAAAAATAAGACAATGCAACAAATACCAGATGTTATTCCAGTGTGGTTGTACTATTGTGTTATTGGGGTATTATTGTGGTAATATTTCGATGGTATTATTCATATAGTACTACGGTACTTTTACGGTAATATTGTGGTTATATTTTGGTGATATCATTAACGTAAAACCACGATATTATTACGAAATTATTATGGTTATTGTTTACGGTATTATTTGACTTTATGGGATTATTACAGTTTTGTTTTACTTTATGTCAATATTAGGGTTTTATTTGACTTTATTATTTAGTATAAGTCAAGTTTTGTATACGAAAACAACATTTTTATTAAAGGAACTACATTTTCTTTAAAAGAACTGCATTATCACCGTAATAATCAATATTACCTTGAATAACCATTGTATTAGAAGATGAAAAAACAACAAAGAAACCCTAATAATCAGTATTTAAAATAACTGCATTTTACCACGGTATTATTTAGAAATGCATTTAGAAGAAGAACTGCATTTAGAAGAAGAAAAAATAACTAAGAAAAAAAAATTACCTTGTGGAACCCTCTTCAGTAACCTTCTTCTTAAGATCACTGGTTTTTTTCTCGGACTACATTCTTGAAAGCTCATCTTCGATTTCCATTGCCAATAGCTCTTTGGCTTCCACTATCGTCGGGTTTTCTTTGATTTCCATCTCAGAAGGCTCGACTTCCATCTTGATCAGCTGAACTCTAGCAGTGAACTGACGAATGACAAAAGAGGTGGTGCGCCTATCGGTTTTCCTCCGGATTTCTTTTTCAATAGACGTTTCGTATTCTATTCTTTCAATTAATTTGGGAAGTATCGGGCGGGAGTACAGCCGGGTCCCACGCGATATAAAAATATTAAAATTTCAAGGAACCCCAAATGTTACCATAATACAACCATACTGATACTCCACTAAATTAAAACATAATAAAGCAACAATAAAACCACAGTAACACCGCAGGGCATAAAAAAATTTACTGCGGAGCTAATCACATTAATACCACCACAATAAGACTCGAATAATACCATAATACAACCATAATAATACATCACCTCGATGTTAATAAACAGATAAGTTAATAATATGTCAATCATTCCGCAATAAAATAATATACTACATAACGAATAATAGATAAATAATACTTGAATAATTCACTAATAATACCACAATATTACAACAATTCGAATAAGCTTAACGATACATATAATAATAACCATCATTTAATACATAGTATGCGGCAAAGGGGAGGCCAGGCCGTTGGCATGTAGATTCAGCTCCAACTCTGTTTGTTAAGCAACCAAAAAATCATTCCCATCTATGGTCAAAGGTTGATTGAGAGGAAGTTTCAGGCTGTTCGCACATCTAAAATTGATCAAGTTATATAATCTTATGACAATGGTGATGATGTGATTTGTATTAAGTAATTCAGGTAATGGGTTAGCTAAAATGTGGAAACATAATAAAATGTTATTGCAAGTTATGTTGTTCTGCACTTCTTAAGTCGCATGTGACTAGTGTTCCAACTGGTTCACCTAACAAAACACCATTAACATCAGACTTAAGAAGTTTAGAACATCAAAACTTACAATTACATTTTATTCTATTTCAACAATTTAACAAACTCATTACGACTTACTTGATACAAATCACATCTTCAGCGTTGACATCAGATTATATAACTCAATCAACTTTAGATGTGCGAACCGCCTAAAACTTTCTCTCAATCAATATTTGATCATTGATGCGAATGATTTTTTGACTGCTTATCAATCAAGATTATATGAATCATAAAATAACTCCATCTCATTGCCTCCGAGAAATCAGGAAACTCTCCATCAACTAAAATGAATATTACATTGCTCACAACTTTGTGCTAAATGGTTCAAAGAACAGTATTTGGCTTGTTTGCCCATCTTCCTCCTTTCCTACATTCAATGATTTAAGTTATAGAAATACAAATAAGACAATAGTAAAATAAGTGCGTCTACTAAAACAGCAAAGACAATAACACCATAATCACATGATAATAAAACCATAAAGCCGCAGCAATAAAACTCTCTTCAACAGTACAATAGCACAATAATAAAACCATAATAATACCACAATAACCCTACAATAACACCAACATCCCTCATTAAAAAAAATAACACGAGAATACTGCAATGATAATATCGNATAACCCTACAATAACACCAACATCCCTCATTAAAAAAAATAACACGAGAATACTGCAATGATAATATCGCGGTAACACATAAACCATATTACCCCACAATAACACCAAAAGGAAAGACAATAACGCCATAATCACACGATAATAAAACCATATAGCCGCAACAATAAAACTCTCTTCAATAGTACAATAGCACAACAATAAAACCATAACAATACCACAATAACCCCATAATAACACCAACATCCCTCGTTAAAAAAAATAACACGAGAATACTGCAGAGATAATACCGCGGTAACCCTATAAACCATTACCCCACAATAACACCAACAACAAAGACAATAACACCAACAACAAAGACAATAACACCATAATCACACAACAATAAAACCATAAAGCCATAGCAAAAAAAGTTTCTTCAACAATACAATAGCACAACAATAAAATCATAATAATATCACAATAACCCCACAATAACACCAACATTCCTTATTAACAAAAATAACACGAGAATACTGTCAAGATAATACTGCGGTTACACTATAAACCATTACCCCGACCTAAATGGAAGTATAACATAAATAGTTACAACAACAACAACTTTGAATAAAATGAAAACCACTAAAGTAAACTCCAAAAAACCCACAGAAACAAATTGTTAAACACAAGCAATAATATGTCAGACCTATACCTCAGATAATAAACTAAAGTAATACTATTAAATCAACTTATTAAACCTACGATAAACCCAGACAAATGCCAGAAGTATCCATAAAATCAAAAAATAAAACTTATTAAACCTCTGATATACCTCAGATTTGGATGTCCTTCTCATTGTCTTCGTCGAAAATATTCTCAACGAGGCTAAACTCTCACAGATCTGGAAGTGGTTGTCATTCTCTTCGTTGGCAGAGCAATCCTTTTCGGTAGCTCCAAACCCTAAAGTGCGAAACTAAAGTGGGGGAAAATTGGAAAAGGACCTTATGCATTAAATTTTCGGGAAAAAGGAGTATCGGGTCGGGTCGGGCGTAAAAAATTAAAGTTTTTAACATTAATAATATCAGTGGGGCTGGATTCTACGTGGCCATTTTTTATTCGGTACCGCATGTAGGAGTTCATGCGGTACACGTACCGAATAAAAATTCCCTCCCATGAGGGACTAATGCATTTGTTCTTGAGGATATGGCAGCATCATACAAATCCTCCAACACTTTTCTATTCTTCGGATGAGCTAGAGCTCCTCCAACACAGCTTTTTATTTGCCAGCATGCACAGGCATGGAAACTTGGTGAATTGGGACCAATTCCCTAAATACTATCCTGACTTCCTTTTTGGAACCTCTCTATCTCCTTGGGAGTTTTGCGAGGGACATCTTGTTCTCATAATCTCTATCTACATTAATGACGGGTGTTTCAAAAACTATGTCCTCTCCTTCTTTTGCAAATGTTATTGCTAACAAGTTTAAATAATCAACACATTTCTTTGGAATGCTAGCATTAAATAGATTCTAATCTCTCGGTCTTCCTTCTGGAGGTCACTGTGCCTTACCTGGAATAAAAATCATAATGTTTAAAACAGCTGTTAAAGAATTATTTATCTTTTATGATGTTGAATTCCTTTGGGACATGTGATCCCATATAATTCGCGAACTAATAAAATTTGTGAGAGACCTTGTTGAAGGTGCTAAAAAGAAGCTGAGATTCTCATTGAGAGAGAGAGAGAGAGAGAGAGAGAGAGAGAGAGAGTCGGAGAATTTTGTTAGTGTCCCAGATTGAAAGGTATATCCCCTTTCGTCTTTTTTCTTCTTATTCTTATGCTACAGAGCCTATTTATCTGTGCAGGGGTCTAAAGAATGAAATATAAAACTCGACTATAGGTTGTATGGCATGGAGCCTAATTAGACTTGTTGTTAACAAGGCTGCTTGTGCAGATTGTTATGTTGTTAATAAATGATTAATTATGTATTGACAAACTGGAGTTATCTTCCTTCTGCCTTGCAAATTTGTTTATCAAGCTCGGCGATGTAGCCAGGTAGTTATTGATGAGTTGGGAGTGAAGTTCCAACCAGTTCATAAAAGTTTGGAATAAGAACTCAGGCAGTGTGAACGAGCTTGCCTGGAAGAACTCGCTTCAAGAATAAAGTTTGATAAACTCATTTTAAGGAACCCGTGGGAATACTAATGTTCTTTGGAGGTACACATGGGGTTCTTCTGGGCGGTAAGGAGCACCGGAAGTTATCACTTCTAAATGTACGACTAACGAGTACAATTGAACTAGTCAACGCCAGGCTTTTAAGTGCATAGTTGATGGGCTCGATCTACTAAACCAATGCGGCTCATTTAATATTCAGGCTTTCATATTCCTTTCAAAAACTCATTCCTGGCTATACAACTGTAACGAAATATTCAATATAATTAAAAAAACTAAAAATGGCCACTCAATTCCTTGTCAAAATTTGCCGAATTGAATAACTATCCCCTTAAATTATTGAAAGCTCGACTTTGAACTAATCCAAACATAAAATAACAGACATTTCAAATTTATTTTTGTGATTAAAAATTTTAATTTTCTAAAAACAAATCAAACAAATCCATGAAATTGAAGATGAAAGCCATCAAAACTTAAATCATTCAAACCAACAGAAAATGCAAGACCTGAAACATGAATTAGTGCTAAGGAATTAAGGCCTTCGATAAAAATTAAACGTTGCTGGATATTTAAAGAAAAGTAATGTCGAAAGCAAAGAAAGCGGCGTGTGGTTCGCGTCAACACGGAGACTGGATGGCCTAGCCCGTACAATATCTCTACAGCCACAATAATAGAGTGACTCGCATGTTTATTTTCAACCATCCATTTGTGATAAATTTATTGATTTTTATATTATAATCATGCTTAAATCAAAAGCATTCTACTTCAACTTTCATATATATATATATATATATATATATATATATATATATATATATATATATATATATATAACTCCTAGAAGGGTTGAGTTTCAATGGAAAGGCGGAAATCATCATAACTTAAAATAGCATCAATTCACAATATTGAGTATAACTCAACAAAAAGAAACAATCAACTGTAGAGTATGTGATGAGAAGTGAATATTTGTTCTACAACCCAACAGGAAGACCTCCGAAACTCTAAAACGAGAGAAACCAACAACAAAGACCCATCAAGTGTAGTGAATGAATAAGTGTTGTATCTAAACTATGAGCCAACAAGAAAAGGTCAAAAGAATCAAAACATGCAAATAGAAAGTTTTAGAAGAAAGAGACATAATTAAAACTTAATAAGGATCGTTGTAAAAGTAGCATTATTTCTTTTAAACTTTGATTCCTATTTTTCTGCTTTTTAGTCTAGTGAATATATTGCATGAACATCTTAATAATCCTTAAAAATCCTACATTTCTCTCATATCCTATATAGAAAGCTGCAGTTTTGATAGCCTTACGATTTTTTATAAATTTTGCACGTGACATTCCTTGCATGATAATGGACTTGAAACATTTTACTGGGAGCCATTGCCATTTGGAATGCAGTAAAGTAAAGCATGACAATAAGAAGATCAAGAAAATGGATGGTTATTTGATTCAACCTTTTTCAGAGGAAGCAATTAAGGATGACTGAAATAGCTCTATGCACATTCTTCTAAATATTAAAAGCCATCTTAATAACATGAACTTTAAAACAAATAGAGTTACTCCAATCATAATAAAGGGAAGTTTTATGAAAAAAATAATAAACATTTTTTTTTGCGAAAATAACAATTCAAACCTTTCAAAAGACGAGTAAAATCATTGATAATAGAGATATTGCAAATAAAATGAACATAATGATCAGGAGTAATATTCTATCGAGAAAACCCAAATACCATAAAAAGTAATATCACAAAGCTTAGTATTTTTAGGATATTTGAAGCAAGTAAAGATTAAATATCCTAACTTCTCATACAAAGAGGTACCATAAAATCAAGTGGCATAACAAAAAAAAAAATGAGCACATGAGCCACCTGAAAAAGTTAAAAGAAAACCCAATTTTAGTAGTCAATTTGATTAGATCTTTTTATGAAGTAGAGATAAAAGAATGGGTGTTATATTAAATAAAGCCATAATGGTTAGAACACTAATTAGAAAGGTATGAATCAAAATTATAAAACCTCCAAAAAAATATTGGACATACACGTAATATTAATATTATATAAAGAAGAAAGAACAAGCACACCATTTTGCTTGTGTAGAAGAGCCATTTTCCAAGCAATGATACTCAATTTTTTCTCTTTATCATCATGGTGAAAAAAAATTACAAAACATGCGAGAAAGTTTCTTTCTAAGACCTTCATGCAAAGTAGTACAAAACTAGTAATAAAGATAACTCTAAATATTAAGAATAATTAATTAAAACCTACCAACCGTAGAAATAAGTTTTTGCTTCTAACAAACAACTAGAAATGAAGTTTATCAAGAAGTCTATGACAAACCACAACCTAGAAGATTCAATAATAACACCTAAATAATCTAAAGGGAAGTTTTTCATATTAAAATTTATATAATTGGTTTTTTATTACAAAACGAATCCATATTTTAGAATAACTTATGAAAATTTTAGACAAATTAACATGATTTTTGGAAGACACACTGAATTTGTCAAATTGCATATAAGTAAATTAAGCATGAAATAATATATCATCACATTATTGAAATAAAAATAATTCTAAAGAATTCTAATCCTACACATGATTATTTCCCATTACAAGAAGAAATATAAGGAAAACTACTCAGAGTTCATGAGGAAAATACAACAACACATGGATTGATATTTAAAATCAGGTTTACACAATAAACCTTTAACAAACTTAAATAAAAAATACAAAGCGCTTATCTCAAACTCCTCCCTAAGTAAATCCCCTGAAGTTCTTTTTGTATAATCCTCTCTTCAACAATCTCTTCACACACACCAACGCTCTTAACAACAATCAATAACAACATCTCTAAAAATTCTTTTTTACTTGAAGAGATACCTCATAATAATAACCCTTAAAATCCCTAAGAGTCACTTCAGAAGCACCTTCAAACTTTGTTCAAATACATTGTATCTAAAAAAAATTGATTTAGGCGCCTAGGTGCCACTCTTCTAGAAGCTCGAAGTAACTACCTGGAGCCTAGGCGCTAGATCTTAGGGCCATGGTGTCGGGCTCTCTATTTCATGTATAGGCTCTGGTGATTAGGCTCTTCCTTTGTTCCATTTGACCACATTTTTCTTTGTTTTCGCTCCTTTTTCTCCAAAATTCCATCTCTTATAACTGAAACTAAAAACTCACAAAATATCTTTCATTAAAGTACAATATCATTAAAAATGGGCATAAAATGTATCTAAAAAAATACTACATTTTTAGGCATTTCAAAATCCCTCAAACTTCACTATTACTTGTCCTCAAGTAGCTCTCTTATTTTATAAAACATGTTCTTTAACTTATTGGTACTGGGTTTCATTAAAGATTCTTATAGTTTTGCCCAATAAATGAGATAGTATAACTTTAGAAAAGTTTTCAATGATTAAGGTTAGAACCAGGGTATAAGAATATCTAGTAATTGAGTTAGAAATTTTGATTTTCCATTCATTTCAAAAATAATTGTAATTTGTCAGACTTAGGAATCCTATAATAATTAAAAGATAGAATTATCTGAGAACTCTATTAGTTAAAATTTAACTAATATATTTAGAATGGATAATAAGCTCAGAATTGTAATTAAATTTCTTCCTTTAAGATGATTCAATTGAAACCAATTTTCAAATGGGCATCTCCTCAAGCTTCTCCCGACATTATTTCTTTTTGCTTTTCTTTTTCTTTTCTTTTTATTTTTCTTTGAGAATCTTTGTAATCCTTACTTTTTTATGTGAGTATTACTATATCTGGATAGCCTTTAATGATTTTGAACTTCACTGTTCTCCTTTTAATGTTAAAAACTTATCACATTTCTTTACTTTATAATGTGTATTAGTTTTAAAAATGATTTTTCATAGAATCTCAATTCTTTTCAAAGTGTAAATCTAAGATTCCTAGTGTTTCAAAAATACAATTTTTTCTACTCTAAATAGTGAAAGCATATCCCTAATCTTTTTTACCAAATATCTTAACTCTAAAACTACCCTTATCATAAAAAAATTTAACTTAAGTCTACTATAACATTCATAGAATAAAAAATATAGTTTTCTAAAGATAATACCACATACCATAGGTTATTTAAAAATAATTTTAAAATGTAGTCTATTGAGGACAAATAAAGCTTAGTTTTTAAAAACCTTTCTACCTTCTCCAAATTAAAATTTTTAAATAATTTAAACATTTAATACAAGAATGTAGGTAGGAAGAAATTTTTTTTTATTTAGTTTATATTAAGAGTTCTAAGCATGAAAGGTATACATGTATAAACAGTAAAGTCAGGTGTGTTGCAGAAAATAATTTTTAATTAAACATGTAAGAACATGAAGATTTGCTAAGTAAAGGGATATTGCATCACACAAGCATACATATATATAAACTAGAACAAAAAGAAAATAATAGTACAATAAAAATAACAAGTACAAAATCCACAAAGCCATAATAAAAAAATACTAAGTCCATGTTGACCTCACTTTTTATGAGCTCTAATGTCTCTGCTTTAGAAGTCTAGGATCTAGTTATAGGCCTTTTCTGTTGACTATCCTAGAATACCTAGTAAATGAAGCCCTCCCACATATAAATGTCAAACACTTCTTTACTGCTCTTGGGAAGTCCAACCTAGATGGTCATAAACTCTAAATGTCATTTGGGTAGCTAAGACCAACAAGTGGAGACTCAAGATTTAGTTCTAATAAGTTCAATTAGGCCTTAGGGAAACCCTAGGTGACTTGTTCTTGGTCATAACCTCACACACACACACACACACACTTGAGTCCATCACAACTCACACACAATCCTGAAAAACCCTAAAGTCATTCATGCTTAACCCCTTCCTCCACTGTTTTGGAAAACCATGTGGGTGGTCCCCAAGCCCTTAACTTTTGGCTAAGAGTGGCTAAAACCAACATATGAAGGATCCAAAATGGGCTTTTCTATGGATCCATGACACTAAAAAGGGAATTTCATGACCAACATATACAATGAGCTTCAATTCCACCGAAACACCCAACTTTGACCTTCTATCCCCAAACTTCCCCAAAACTACCAAAATTCCCTTGGAACCCTAAAATTTTCTAAATTCAAAAAATTCTTAAATTATCCCCAAAAAATCATTTTTAACCAATAAAAACCACATAAAATGCCCAAAATACCACCAATTTTCCAAAATTTCTAAAATGCCCGCAATTCGGCCAAAATTACTAAAATGCCCCTCATGTTAAAAAATTCTCCAAAATCTCCAAATTTTCTCCAAATGTCCCAAAGATCAATCTTAACCACCCAAAAACTCCAATTGCACCTAAAGCCACCAAAATTCTCAAATTGTCTCTAAAGCCCTAAAATCCTCAAATCATCCCCCAATTCCCATCAAATCCATTTCAAACCTCTGCAATTTCAAATCCACATCAAATTAATCATGTCCAAGCCCTACCAAAACCAAATTCAACCCCAATTCAATTCAATTCCTAGCCTAAAAATCAAGTCTAATTCAAATGCTCCAAATTGAACCCAACTCCAAAATCCAAAAATTTGAGCTATGTAACCATTCCAATCCCGCAAAAATTGATTCCCAAACTTCTCGTGACATCATTCTAGGCCTAACAGAAACACCAATTTGCCTAGATGCAAGCCCAATCCAAGTCCAAGGTCCATGTCTAAGCCCACACCTTACTTTTAAGCTTAACTCCAAATCCACCTCAAATCTCTTTAATTAACCAAGCTCTAATCATCCTAGCCTGGTTTGATCTCTTCAGATACTAATCACATAACCCAAGACCCTCTTTAGGTGCCATGGACCAAGGGTCCCTTGGTTTAAGCAAGCTCTCTACCCTAAAATATTTAGCTCTCTTACCCATGCCATCAACCATCAAACTCCAGGCTAATCACAATTAAACCTTTCTCTGACTCCCCTGAGGCAGCAAGCCATCAACCTTGGCCTGGCCGGCCACCCTAGTGGCTGGTTAGTCCAAAATTGAGAGCTTGCACCTTGCCTTAAACCCAAAATTGAGCTCATCCTTTGTGACACTCCACCATTGGACAATTGTGTCGCTTGTCCCAATGGCAGCCTGAGACCTTCCCCTTGGCCTCAATTATAAAAAGCCCCCTTTACGAGCAAACTTATAGAGCATCAAAATCCCAGAGAAAAATCTGCTTAATTACTTCCAGAGCTTCTCACAGACCTCGTAAGTGCAATCTAACTATCCTTAGCCACCATTCCAATAGTCGAAGCTCAATTTCGCCACCTAAATCTAGGACCTTTTCATTCATCTCACGAAAACACTCAAAGCATCAAATTAACCATTACAGAAGCTTCACCAGACCTCAAAACCACTTTACTAATAAAAAACCCCCTCTCCCGAGCACCTTAACATAGTCTTAGACCAAGCTCGAGTCACCCTTTCACTGAAATCATACTTAAGTTGCATCTCAACTAGAGGCAACACTTCGAGGAGTATCAGAGACTCAAGGCGATCGTCTCTAACCAACCTAATCAAGGCCTCACCTCTTGGGTAAATGTATAGCTCAAAATTCCTAAATTTTGGCTCAGTTTCATCAATTGTGAAGCGAACTTGTATTTCATATGTATTTGATAGTATAAATAGGTTTGTCTCACTTAGATGAAGAAGTGAGAACAAATCCAAAGTGATTTGGTTGAGATTCAAGCGAGACATTAGATTTAGAACCTAGACGGTTCTCGGGCTAGGACAATCAGGGACGATGAACGAATGTCGTCCATTTTTGCGTGAATCGGTTGGATGACTCAGATTATGTCAGAAAAAGAGATGAAACAGGAACCGTGGGCCACAAACTTGCATGTAAAGCATAGAGAACCAGTGGACAACGCATAACAGTTCGGAGACGCTGAGGTTGTGCTGGCAGCTGACTTGGATAAATAGGAAATTAGGGTATTTTTGAGTTAAATAAAAACATAAACTTTAAAAATTCATATCTTGCTGTAGAAAATTTATAAAAATAAAAAAATACCCCTGTGTTCAGTGAATAAAGGAGAAAAATGTGGACTAGAAATTAAAAATATTTTCCATTTTTTTATTTTTAAATAAATTAAACACTACATGGAGTAAATAAATCATAAATAATTAAATAATTACTTACATTAAATGAAATTTGGAGGGTTTTCTTTGCATGATCTTAGAAATCTTCTCTGATTTTCTAAGTTCAGATGACTTCTCTATGATCAAAAGCCCTAATTTTTTAGGTCTTTAGTATTATTTATAACTTAAAAAATTATAAAAAATAAAATAGAGGTCAGAAAAATGTGGAATCTTGTTTGGTAGGTTTGCTGTGGTAAAAGGATCTTAGAAAAAAAATAAAAGTAATATTTATAAGAATTTCAAACCATTTTTCCTTATTACAATTAATAAAAATCATTAAGAATTATAAAAATATAAAATAAGTCAAATAATAACAAAAATGGGCCAAGTTGTAGATAATCATCTTTTGGGGCCTCTGTAGGAATTTGAAATCCATAAAAATTATTTTTGATGTAAATACGTATTTTCTAAATAAATACTAAGTTGTCTTAAAATAATTATAATAAATAAAAGAAAAAAATAAAAAAAATGTGCAAATTTGTTTGGAGCATTCCTTGTAACTAGAGGAACCTAAGAAAAATAAAATTGATATTAAAATTAAATTTTTGTTTTTAAGCCATTTTCTAATTTTAAATAATTAAAAATACCAAAAAATAAAAAAAAAGTGAAAATACTACAAATTGTTCTAAATGTCAGCCTAACTATAGAAAATAACTTAAAGAGGTGTTCATCAGTTTCTAAGTTTGTAAAATGGTTTTTTAAATAATTAGATGTATTTTTCTTAATTTGTGAATAAATCAATTAGAATACTAAAATAAAAACGACAAAAAGACAAAACTTCCTTCTCTGAGTTCCTTGAAGTCAGAGAGATCTATAAAAAATATAAAAAAAAATTTCTAAAATAAAAAAATATTTAATATTTATTTATTCATTAAAATCAATAAAAATAATTGTAAAAATTAGAATATAATTCAAAATTTTACAATGATTATTTCTAAGTAGTCCTCTGACCTAAGTGAACCTCCAATTACTTTATTAAGGATAGGGAGTTTATTTTACTTAGTTAAATTAATTATATTAAAAAAAATCTCTATTTTTGGACTAAATAATTATTAAAAATTAAATAAATATCAGAAAAAATATAAATTCTTCTCTAATGTTCTAATTGACTGACACACCAAAAATATGTTGGATTTCTTATATGTATTTTTACTCATTTTTTATGATATTGCATTTTTAGAAAATATATTTTTTATGTTTTGTTGCAGGTATTATAATTTTAGGTGTTTGGAGCCAAAGGAAGCAGAAAGGAACGAATTTGGAGAAAAAAGAGACAAAGTATCCAAAACTACTACTGGCGCCGACAGCCGACTTATGCCCAAATTCAATGTATTTGGACGAATTTTGAAGGGGTGTTTTCGAAATCTCTTGGGAAATTTAAACTGCTTTTGGTGCTCAAATTCAGTGGTGTGAGTGTAAGGGAGAGTATTTCACCTTGTTTGGAGAGTGTGAGAGAGTTAGGGTTTTTGTTGGATTCCTCTTTAAGGAGTGTAGGAGGAGAAGAAAAGTGAGAGATTTCTTCTCTCTTATTCATCTAAAGAAGGAATTGTGTAGATTTGTAAAGAGAGAAGAGAATTCAAAGGAACTTCAAGGGATTTGCTTGGGGAAGAACTTGAGATAAGTTGTATTTACTTCTTATGGTTGTATGACGTTGCTTTTAAATATAAAATCATTGTTTTTTTGTATCTTCCTCGTGAGTTCTGAGTAGATTTATTTGTCTTTCTCCTTACAATGAAATGTGGTGATGTGATGATTTAGATTGGTTGTGCCAAATTCATGCCAAAATGTTGAGATGATTTTACACTTAGTGCTTCATTTAGTTTTTGATATGACCAATTGAATTGTTAAGATTTGTTGTGAACCATATGATCCGAAAGGGATATGTATTCTACAATAATAGTGAAGATCGCATTCAAATCTCATGGATGCTAAAGTTCATGGATGCAAATAAATAGGAAAATATATTTTATTGGGCATAGAACTGGAGATTTTAGAGTGACAGGCTAAAATCCCTAATTTGGTCCTAGTGTTTGTAAACTAAAGCAAGAGCTAGCCTTCAGGGGAAAGGAAGTGGAAGCTCTAGCGTCACAGCCAGTATTCTCGTAGCCTAGCTATTGATTTAGGAGATAAACCTATGATTAGTCAATGTTCTTTACAACACTCGAAAGAGGGTAAAGAATATGAATGCTTCTATTTGGCACAACACAATATCTTACTAATCTTTATCTTTTACTCACAACAACATCATTGTAGGGGGGAGGACGTCTTCTCCATCTTTGAAACTTGCAACACAAAAAATAGTTTGGCATTAGATAACTTGCTTAGAAGCTTAGTTAGTACTTTAATGAACTTGAATAGTTAATCGTTTTTATATTATTAGTGACTTTAATATTTTTAATACACACATTGTGAATTTGATATTGGCAGTCTGCACTACGTTTTACATTTTAAGGTTTCGTTGTATTCCCTGTGGGATCGATAATTAGGACTCCACTAAACCCTATATTACTTGAGCGATATGTATACTTGCGTTCATAACAGTGACAAAAGAGAATATATAAAAAATAAATTAGAAACCGAGCATTTAGAAGGTTGTGGCCAAGTTTCTGGCACCATTGCTGGGGAATACAGAAACGACAACAGTAAAATTAGTAGTACTTAAAAAACATTTATTTTCTTAATTTGTAATTGTGTGTGTTTACTTGCTTTAAGAGTGTTTAGTGTGCTTTTGTATTCATATTATTTGATATGAAGGATTAGTGCCTTATGATTCAGAGTAAGAACGTACTATTAGAAAAATTTGGAAGCAACAAAAAGAATTTAGAAATTTGAATAAAATGGTGAACAACTTAAATGAAAATGAACATCAAACTAGACCTTTAAGGTATTATGTCAACCCTACATCAGATGAAATTCACTTAACCGTTCAAAATCCTGATGTAACTGCTAATTCTTTTGAACTTAAACCTATTATTATCCAAATGATACAAAATAGTTAGTTTAGTGGGACACCGAATGAAGATCCTAATTTACACCATGCTAGCTTTCTAAAATTGTGTGCTGCATTTAAATATATGGGAGTATCGAATGATGACGTTAGACTTAGACTTTTTTCTTTTTCATTAAGGGATAAAGCTAAGGTGTGGTTAACTTTGTTAGCACCTTGATCTATCAAAACTTGGGGAGAACTATCACAAAATATTTTGCCAAAATATTTCCCTCCATCAAAAACTTCTAAGCTTAGAAATGATATTACATCTTTTTGTCAGTTTGAATGAGAATCAATATATGAAGTTTGGAAAAGATTTAAAGATCTCCTTAGGAAATGTCCACATCATGCTCTACTAGATTGCTTAATAATTCAAAAATTTTATAATGGATTAGTAGGATCTCTTAGATCGATTATTGATGTCGCTGCTGGTGGATCACTAATGTCAAAACCTTTTGAAGAGGCATATTCTTTAATAGAAGAGATGGCTATTAATAATTTTCAATGGCCCTCTGAACGGGTGAATCCTAAAAAAGTGGGTAGTATTCAAGATTTTGATGCAATATCCATGATAGTTTCTCAAATTGCTACCCTCTCAAAGAAAATAGATCAATGTGGAATGAATTGCTCTTAAATGCCTCCGATGTTTGAGGAAAATTCATTTGGATGAATAGTAGATTCTCAATCATCCTACGAAACCCTTAATGTTATAAATAATATACCCAACAATCCATATTCAAACTATTATAATCCCGATTGGAAAGACTACCCAACCTTAAGTTGAAACAATAGTAATACCGCTACTACTAATCCTCAGTGGGGGAACACTTCAGTGAACTCATTAAAACTTTTGAACAACTAAGGAAACACTAATTATAGACTTCTTATCCTCTAGATTTTAATATTAATTTATAATTTAAGAAGAAGCAATTGTCTATAAAAGAATTAATTTTAAATGTGGGTAATCAATTATAAAGTCAAGGAGCAGCAATTAAAAATATGGAAACTCAAATGGGACATATGGCTATGATGCTTAGTAACAGACCTCAAGGAACTCTACCTAGCAAAACTGAAATCAATCCAAAAAAAAATAAAGAACAAATTAAGGCTATTCAATTAAGAAAAGGAAAAAAATTGGAAATAAGAGTGAAAAAAGAAACTAAAATTGAAAAATAGAAGGTGGAAATTGAAAAAGGAAAGCATCATATATATCCAAATTTAGAATATCCTCTTACACCGATGAAAATTACTGCAGAAAGACCACCACCTTAATTTCCTCAAAGATTGAAAGAACAAGATAGAGGTAAACGATTTTTAAAATTTTTAGAAATTCTAAAAAAATTAACAGTAAATATTCCCTTCGTTGAAGCCTTGAAACAAATGCCAGATTATGTGAAATTTATGAAGGATATACTTAACAAAAAAGCCTTGAAGCCTTGAGACTGTTGCATTTAGTGAAAGGTGTAGCACAATTATTCAAAAAAAGCTTTCTTGAAAAATGTAAAGATCCTGGTAGTTTCACTTTCCTTGTGCGATAGGTGAATTTTTTTTGGAAGAGCCTTATGTGATTTTAAAGCTAGTATCAACCTCATGCCTCTATCAACTTTTAGAACATTAGGAATAGGAGAAATTTCTCCTACTTTTGAAACTCGTTAATTAGCTAATCTTTTGATTACTTATCCTAAAGGATTTGTAGAAGATGTTTTAGTAAAGATTGATAAATTTATCTTTCCTGTGGACTTTGTTGTGTTAGATATGGAGGAAGATAACAAAACTCCTATTATTTTGGGAAGATCATTCCTGGCTACTAGAAGAGTAATGATAGATGTTCAAAAAGGAGAATTAACTATGAGAGTTAATGACCAAGAGGTAACATTTAATATTTTGAAATCAATGAAATATCCCTCGATAGAAAAAGATGATGAATGCTTTCAAATGGAAATTTGTAATTATTTAAGAGATGATTATTTTAAGGAAAAGTTTGAAGAGAAAATGGAGAATGAAAATTTGAAAATTAAAGATGATAATGAAATGGAAGATGATCAAGATGAGATAGATAATGAAAAACTGGATTATGTTCCGGAGAGATTTGAAATGTTAGATACTACAGAATATGATAATAAAAATCTAATTCCATCTATTTTAAAACCTCCTAAACTTGAAATGAAAATTCTTCCTGATCATTTAAAGTATGTGTTTTTAGGAGAATTATCTACCTTACCAGTTATTGTATCCTCGGATTTAAATGATTTACAAGAACAAAAATTTGTAGATACATTAAAAAGATAAAGAAAAGTTTTATGTTGAACTTTAGTGTATATTAAAGGAATCAGTCCTTCGATCTGTGTCCATAGAATTTTATTAGAAGAATAACATAAACCTAGAGCCTATCCGCAAAGGAGATTAAATTCAATGATGAAGGAAGTAGTAAAGAAGGAAATTTTAAAATGGTTAGATGCTGGAATTATATATCCAATTTCAGATAATGCTTGGGTACTTCCAATTCATTGTGTTCTTAAGAAAGGAGAAGTGACTATTGACATGAATGAAAGAAATGAAATAGTACTAACAAGACAAGTCACTAGTTGGTGAATTTGTATTGATTATAGAAAATTAAATGCCGCCACGAGGAAAGATCACTTTCCCTTACTTTTTCTAGATCAAATGTTGGATAGAATAGCTGGGCATAAGTATTACTACTTTTTGGATGGATATACTGGTTATCACCAAATATTTATCGCTCCTAAAGATCAAGAAAAGACAACATTTACTAGTCCTTATGAAACTTTTGCTTTTTGAAGAATGTCATTTGGATTATGTAATACACCTACAACTGTTGAACTCACTTTGGGTTAAGGTTTAGTTTTTCCTCTTTAGTAGCCTAAGGTCTAGCCATAGGACTTTCCTGATGAGTTGAGCATAGAATAGTTTAGAGCTTTCCTTCCTGGATACAATAATTTAACGTCGCACTCTCTCTCTGGTCACTTCACTGAGATGATTTGTTGGTAGCAGACGAGCAGTGTTAAAATAGTGACAGGCCTTTGAAGGTGCATATAAATTTGAAGTTGGGAAGTTGACTCTCCTCTCATTAGTGATCTTCCAAAGTCCTCTCCCAATAGTCAAGTAAGAAATAATCTCATCTAACTCTGCTTCAGTCGGACTATAATTTGCATAAAAATATAATGTATCAGGTAGCAGATGATAAAACAAGTTGATTACCTCTGGTGAAAAATGTACTAACTTTCCTCAAACCATGACTCTATTGTCTTCAGCCTTAGAGAGGTTTGCATAGAACTCCCTAACAACAGAAATAACCGCCACAACGGAGAAACAACAAAATCATTCCCACTATCAGCGAATGATCAAATCCTCTACGTCTCCACCTGAATTCTTAAAACACTGCTCTTGAATTAGTTTCTGTGATTGCAACACATCACTGTACCGATCTTAAGCCTTCAAACTAACAAATTTACTTGAATCAAAAGGGCTTTTTCCTTTGCTCCTCTTCATTCTTGGTGTCATTCTACAAATTTTATATATTCCAATAATAACTTAAAAAATCAAGTCTAAATTACTAAACCAAACTTCCAAAGCATAATCCACCCTTCCCATGCAATTTCCATAGATTTTTTTCTCATTTTTCACCATGAATAGTGAATTTTCGAGTTTCTCCAAAATTTTTCAAAATACATAATGCAAAATCCAAAACTTTTGCATAGAAGTAAAGCTCTTACCTCATGGAACTTGGATCTAGCGAATTTCACTTGATTCCACCATTAAATCTTCACTTTATATGTGCCATAGCCTTCCAAAATTGTGATTTTGAGAGGTTTAAGGTGATGAGAGGCGTAAAAATGATGATTTTCGGGCGGAAATTTCACTTTTAACTGTTTGCAAACCAATTTTCGTGAACCAACACTTAAGCGCGAGTAAGTGGCACTTAGGCACCTGCCACTTGAGTTGGATCATGCTTAAGCGTGAGATGTGGTTCTTAGGCACCAGTGCACGATTATTAAAGATTGAAAATTAAAGTAAAATGCACTATTTGCCTAAGTAAACCACCCCTAAACAGTCTCATAGCACTTAAATGACTATTTTCAACTTCCTATAACTCCCCTCTCTCTCTATCAAAATTCTCCATAATAACTATTTCAATTCGAGGCTAAAAATAACACAAATTTTCACACAAATAAACTTATATTAATTCACAAACAAGTACAAATACCTTTAAACACTTAATTCTCACTCCAAATAGTCTTGGATGAAAATTTTTTTCTAAATACAAATACATAACAATCATTTCACAATTAAACACATATAAGAAGTCATAAATACTAAAAACAAGACTTAAACACTAAACCACTTGAAAATAACAAATTCTAACACTAAAATTAATTTTGTTCTTCATTCAAAGGAACAAATTCTTGTCTTTCATTAGTCTCTCCAGGAATATATAGTTGATAAAACGGACGGTGGTGATGAGCTCTGATACTATCTTCGTCAATCAATTTCTACTTTATGAGCATCGCCTTATCTGCTTCCTCTATATAACTTATGTGGCTAAATTGCATCTTCAATTGTCATCCAATATGTTCTAGATGTGCATGCAACTCATGTACCTTGGTCTCCAATAAAGCCATAGTATTCTCAATTTTGTTAATCTTCTCTAATATCCCTTCAATACTAATGGCTAAGAAATTGTTATACATCTCTTGTGTACTTTGACTAATGAACCTCTTCCTCATGTTTAAACTACCGCGCTTAAGCTCCAGTGCACATTTTTGCACTAGTTAACTTAACATCCAAATTCTCATTCAAACGTGTCTTGGTCACTAAATAAAGTCTTAAAATCTTTACTAACACATAATAGTTTCAAAAATATTACCCCATTTTTTGTAATAACACACAAAAAATAATCAAAATAAAAACACTCTAATAACTATGGGTTGCCTCCCACAAAGTGCTTGGTCTTACGTCATTAGCCCGATGTAACCAGTCCTTATTCTAGTAGACCCAACATCATTCCATCATTAAGTTTATACTGATCCCCTATAAAATAAGGTTTCAGTCTACATTCATTAACTTAAAATATTTTCTCAAACTTAGGATCTTTAATATCCATAGCTCCATAAGGATAAACTTTTATCACAATAAGTGGGCCCATCCACCTAGACTAAAGTTTGCCTCAAAATAATCTTAACCTTGCATTATATAGTAAAACTTGATGCTCTGGCTGAAAATTTTTAGTAAGAATCTTTTGATCATGGCACATCTTCATCTTTTCTTTATAAATCTTGACACTCTCATAAGATTCATTCCTTATCTCTTCAAGCTCATTTAATTACAGTAACCTTTTCTCACTAGCATCTTTCAAATTATAATTCAACTCTTTAATCGCCCAATTGGTTTTATGCTCAAGTTCAACTGGTAAGTGACAAGCTTTCCCAAATATTAGCCTATATGGAGACATTCCTATAGAAGTTCTGTATGCAGTCCTATAAGCCCACAAAGCATGGTCAAGTTTGACTGACCAATCCATTTTTGTTGGATTCACAGATTTTTTTCATAATTCTTTTAATTTCCCGATTGAATAATTCAGCTAAACCACTTGTCTGAGGATGATAAGCAGTAGAAATCCTATGATTTATATTATATTTTTTTAATAACTTCTCCATTATGACATTTCTGAAATCACTTCCCTCATCAGTAATGATATCTCTCAGCATCCCAAATCTACAAAACATGTTTGTTTTAAAAAATTTTGCAACACTTTGAGCATCACATCGAGGTAAAGCAATAGCTTCTATCCATTTTGATGCATAGTTTACTGCTCAAAGAATATATAAATTTCTGAAAGATGGTATAAATGGTCCCATGAAATCTAATCCCCAAACATTAAATATTTTAACTTCTAGCATATAATTGAGGGGCATCTCATTTCTTCTAGAAATATTGGCTACTCGTTGACATCTATCACAAGTTTTGATATAAGCATTAACATCTCTAAAAATTGTAGGCCAATAGAATCTATATTGTAAAAATTTTTATGAGGTTTTATCAACACCAAAATGTCCCCTAAAATTCGAAGTATGACATTTTTGGATAATTTCATAAGTTTCTTCTAATGGTACACATCTTCGAATAATTAGATCCTTTCCTTGTTTATATAAAAATGGGTCATCCCAAAAATAAGTCTTAGCTTCAGAAATAAATTTCCTCTTTTTTTGGTATGTCATTTTATAGGGTATAATATCGCTAACAATAAAGTTTACAATGCCGGCATACCACGCAACACACTACTCATTAATAGTGAATTATTTTTTATCTGGAAAATGTTCATTAATTTCTTTTTCAATACAAAGTGGTTTTTCTAACTCAAGCCTAAACAAATGATCAGCAATTTGATTTTCAGTCCCCTTTCGATCAACTATTTTAAAATCAAGTTCTTGCAAAAGAAGAATCCATCTTATAAATCTAGGTTTAACATCCTTCTTTTTCATTAAGTACTTAATAGCAGAATGATATGTATGCACTACACAATGAGTTCTAATTAAATATGATCTAAATTTATCAAAAGCATATATTATTGCTAATAACTCTTTTTTTAGTTGTTGTATAATTGATTTGAGTTTCATTAAGAATTTTACTAGTATAGTAAATTACTTTGAAAATTTTATCATATTTTTGTCCTAAAACAGCTCCTATAGAATAATCACTAGCATCACACATTAATTCAAAAGGTTTTCCCCAGTTTGGTGAAACTATAATTGGTACAGTGATTAATTTTTCTTTTAATAAATTAAAAACTTTTAGGCATTCCTCATCAAAATTGAAAATTGCATCTTTCTCCAGTAAATGACATAAAGGCTTAGCAATCTTTGAAAATTCTTTAATATATCGCATGTAGATTCCAACATGTCCTAAAAAACTCTTAGTTTCCCTTTACATTCATTGGATAAGGTAAATTAGCGATCACTTAAATTTTAGCAGGATCTACTTCCATACCGTTTTCTGATATTTGATGACCTAATACAATTCCTCTAGCTAATATAAATTGACATTTTTCTCAATTAAGCAATAAATTTGTTTCTTCACAGCGTTTAAGAACTTTAGATAAATATTCTAACATGAGTCATATGAAGTTCCAAACACTAAAAAATCATCTATGAATACTTCAATCCCTTTTTTAATTAAATCACAAAAAATTGTCATCATCCATCTTTGAAATGTAGTAGAGGAAATACATAAACCAAAGGGCATCCTTCTAAAAGCAAAAGCACCATAAGAACTAGTAAAAGTTATTTTCTCTTGATCCTTGGGAGATATTTGTATTTGGTGATAACCAGTACATCCATCTAGAAAACAAAAGTATTTATGCCCAGCTAGTATATCCAACATTTGATCTAGAAATGGTAATGGAAAATGATCATTCTTAGTGGCGAGATTTAATTTTCTATAATCAATGCATATTCGCCACCCCTGTACTTGTCTAGTGGGTATTAATTCATTATGTTCATTCACAGTTACAGTGACTCCTCCTTTCTTAGGAACACAGTGAATTGGACTAACCCATGCACTATCTGAAATAAGGTAGATAATTCCACCATCTAACCACTTTAAAATTTCTTTCTTAACAACTTCTTTTATAACAAGATTCAGTCTCCTTTGAGGATCAGCCTTGGGTTTGCAGTTCTCTTCCATATGAATTATATGCATACAAATTGAAGGACTAATTTCTTTAATATCAGCAATTGTCCATCCAAAGGCTTTCTTAAAATTTTTCAAAATTTTCATCAACCTTTCTTCTTCTTCTATCGTTAATTTTCAGGAAATTATAACTGGTAAAGTAGAAGAATCTCCTAAAAAGGCATATTTTAAATGTTCAAGAAGTAACTTCAACTTAAGTTCTAGAGGTTTTTTAATTGATGAATAAATTGATTTATCTTTGTCTATCGTGTCCAAAATTTCAAAAATTTCTCGAAAATATTTTGAATTTTTTTCAAAAAGATCTTCACATCAATCTAATTCCTCTTCTTGCTCGTGTTCCAAATCTTTTTCTTTAAATTTTTCTTCATATGTTGTTTTAAAATGACCTTCACTTAGATATCTTATAACATCCATCCTAGAACATTCCATCATCTTTATCTTTTGCAGAATATTTCATTGATCTCGAAATATTGAAAGTAACAGTTTGATCATTGACGTGCATTATTAATTCCCCTTTCTACACATCTATCATTGCTCTTCCTGTGGCTAATATTAGTCTCCCCAAAATGATAGGTATCTCTTTATCTTCCTCTTTATATAGCTCAGTTAAATCAACAGGAAAGATAAATAGATCCACTTTCACTAGGACAACTTCTATAACTCCTTTAGGTATGTTATCGAACAATTTGCTAACTGCAGAATTACAGTAGTAGGAGTTATTTCTCCTAATCCAATCTTTTGATTATTGAGAATGGCATAAGGTTAGTGCTTGCACCTAAATCACATAAAGATTTCTCATAAAATATGTCTCCTATTGCACATGGAATTGTAAAGCTACCAGGATCTTTAAGCTTTTGAGGAAGCTTTTTTCAGAATTATAGCACTGCACTCCTCACTAAGTGCAACAACCTCATTATCTTCAAACTTCCTTTTTCCTGTTGAGAATATCCTTCATAAACTTTACATAGCTTCGCATTTGTTCTAAGGCTTCAGAAAATGGAATATTAATTGTAATCTTCTTAAATATTTCCAAAAAATTTGAAAATTACTTATCTAACTTCTACTGATGAAGTCTCTGAGGAAATGGAGGTGGTGGGTTTTCCAAATCATTTTTTAGCGGAGAAATAGGTCTTTCAGAATCTTTTAGGGCGTTTTTTTTATTCTTCAATTTTCTCTCTCTCTCTCTACTTCAATTTCTTTTTGAACCCTACCTTCCAACTCTCTTTCGCTTCTAAGTTGAACAACTTTTACTTGCTCTTTATCCTGATCTTTTGGATTTGATTCAGTATTGCTAGAAAGTATTCCTTGGGATCTATTACTTAATGAATTTGCTATTTGCCTAAGTTGATTCTCAATATTTCTAATTGTAGCTCCTTGACTCTGTAATTGATTTCTCATTTGTAATATCACTTCTTCTATAAACAAATTCTTCTCCTTAAATTGTGTATTACTGTTGAAACCTGGAGGATAAGTAGATATATAATTATTATTCCCTTGGTTGTTCCAGTTTTCTAATGGGTTTACTTGGTTGTTCCCCCATTGCTGATTATTACCATCGAATTGTTATTCCAGTTAAAGTTGGGTTGATTTTTCCAACCTGGGTTATAACAATTTGAATATGGGTTATTCTGCTTATTATTTATTACATTCAAAGTTTCTAATGATACTTGAAAATCTATCATTTGGCCTAATGAATTCTCTTCAATCATGGAAATTGGTTGAGAAAAATTCATTCCAAATTGGTCTAACTTCTTTGAAATTGCATCAACTTGATTTGCTAACATAGTAAATGCATTAGTTTCAAGAATATTGGCTACTTTCTTAGAATTCACCCTCTCAGAAGGCCATTGAAATTTATTGGTAGCCATTTCTTTAATTAAAGCATAAGGATCATGAAATGGTTTTGAAATCAATGAACCACTAGCAGCGGCATCGACAATTGATCTAAAAGACCCAACTAATCCATTATAAAAAGTTTGAATTATTAACCAATATGTTATAGCATGGTGTGGACACTTTCTTAAGAGTTCTTTAAATCTTTCTGATGCTTCATAAATAAATTCCCCTTCAAACTGATTAAAAGATGTAATATCATTTCTAAGCTTTACAATTTTTTATGGTGAAAAATATTTAGCAAGGAATTTTTGTGCTGCATCACCCCAAGTTTTGATAGATATAAGTGCTAACGAATTCAACCACATCTTAGTTTTATCTCTCAGTGAGAAAGGAAATAACCTAAGTCTTATGGCATCATCTGATACATCGTCGTATTTAAATGTAGTGCATAATTCTAGAAAATTGACAAGATATAAATTTGGATATTCAGTTGGTGATCCCCAAAACTGATTATTTGATACCATTTGGATAATAATAAGTTTAAGCTCAAATGAATTAGCAACTAAAGTAGGTTTTTGAATATTACAATGAAGTTCATCTACAGTAGGGTTGGTATAATCTCTTAAAGGTCTAAACTCTTGATGAATTTCAGCATTTTGATCATTTTGGTTTGACATTTCTATAATTTTTTTGGATTTTTCAAGATTTTTAATTTTTTTGGCTTTTCTAATTTTTCTAACAGTTCTCTCTAATTCATAATCATAGGGCACTAGTCCTTCAGAACCTGAACTACACATATACTAACATAAAATAAAATAAAGCTAAACACACAAAAAAATACAATAACTTAAAGTTAAATATGACTTTCTAAAAATAGAAATTTGCTTTTAAATCAATAGATTCTTTACAATTTTTACTTCACTTCCCCAACAACGACGCCAAAAAATTGATCCCCGATAATTTCTTATATGCAACAGTATAACAATAATTTTGATTATATTTTTCACTAATATTTCTTTATTTCGCAACAAAACTAAAAACTTGATCCTGAAAAAAATAAGAATTTAACTTTTAATTTATATATATTAGGATACTACACAAGTATATGTATCGTTACAAGTAATATAAGACTTTTTTATTAAGACTTGAATATCGAACCCATAGGGAAGATATGGAATATGCACTTTTTGGAAAACTTTCTATTTTTAAAAAGATAATTATTTAAACTAAAGACATTTTTGTAGTAAATAAATTTTTAATTTTAATATTTTGATAAAATAGTACAAACTTAAAAAGATAACATGAGTTTTTTGTTGAAGAAAAGCACTAAATATGAAAATATCTTTCTCTATATCATGAATCAGTAATAAGTATAGGAATTCTGTTGTGGAAGCTTGCATAATGTGTTGTGCCAAATAGGAGAAATAATATTTTATACCCATACTATAGATGCTATAAAGAACATTGGCTAATTTAAATTTTGAATAGTTCTAAAGACCAGCTAGGCAGGGAAAATACTAGCTCTCACTCTAAAGTTTCATCGATTCCCTCCACCCCGGGGCTAATATCTCGTATCAGAACCTAAAACAATAAACTAAGTTGGGGGTTTTAACCTGCCACTTTAAAGTCTTCTAACTCTACACCCTTCAATGAATATTTTCCTATTTATTTGCACTCAATCATATGAACTACATTCTCATTCATACTACCTCATGTGATTCTATCCAATTGTTGACTGATACAGTACCAGCCTGGTTCTTACATGTTCTCACAACATATTTTAACATCTGGATTGGCCAAATCAAGAAGTAAATGAAGTACATGGATTTAAATCATCACAACTTCTTCCAACATTAAAGATCAATACTCTCCACAACTTCCATCTAACAATTAATTAATTATCATTTTAAGAAGAAAGATAAAGAAAATTACCCAAAATCCATGGAGAAAACAAAACCACACTTTAGTTTAAAAGTAGAAATTATTGTTAAACCAACAACAAGTCTCAATTAAAACTAAAAGTAGTCTAAAACAAAAGATAAAAACTTATCTCAAGTTCTTCACCAAACTCTTAAAGTTCCTTTGAATCTCTTCCCTTTTACAACACTCTCAATATAAAACTAAAATAGAAAAGGGATAAATATGT
Organism: Phalaenopsis aphrodite; assembly: GCA_003013225.1. NCBI lineage: Eukaryota > Viridiplantae > Streptophyta > Magnoliopsida > Asparagales > Orchidaceae > Phalaenopsis > Phalaenopsis aphrodite. The sequence continues at coordinate 752,469 of NEWO01000572.1, forward strand.
GGTGCTTGAAAATCTCTCCAACTAACTCCCCAATGTTTGAACTTTCAAAACTTTCCCAGTATTTTAAGGACCCCTTTCAAAGTCCCAATCTTCCTTCTTTTATAATTCTCCAAAAGGTGTCTTGGTATCTCTTCAAAATGTGTCTTGTTTCGATGTATTTCCCTAAGAGATGCATCCTTTCGCAATAATTTTCGTCCATGATGGTTGTAACCACCTATTAAGCCAATAGGTGCCTCAAAAATCTCTTTAAAATTTGCAAAAACCAAATTTACCCATCTAATAAATGCCACTGGCCCTTAAGCATGGGGCCTCTAGTGCTTAGACGCGGCCTTCTCTGTTTACCCAACGCGTAAGCGCCGGATCTGGCGCTTAGGTGCCAAAACACTTTTGCACATTTTTCACCTATTTGCTCCAAATTTGATCCTTTTTCACTCCTTTAAGCATTTTTCATATTTTTTACCTGTACCTGAAATAAAAACAAAAACAATACCTTCCATTAAAGCACGATATCTCAAAAATAGATATAAAAATGTGTCTAAAAACACTATATATTTTAGGTGTATTATTAGGTTGGGAGGATATTGACTCTCACTCCAGAGCTCCCACTTCCCTTCCCCTGAAGGCTAACGCTCGCTTTAGTTCTTAAACACTAAGATCAAAGTGGGATTTTAGTCTGTCACCATAAAATCTCCAATTTTATGCCCAACAAAGGTAATTTTCTTATTTATTTGCACCTAATTCCATGAACAAAACACACATCCATGAAATTAAATGTGATTCTCAGTCTGTTGTAAAACTCATACTCCATTTCCCGGATCATATGTTTCACAATAGATTTTAACATTTCAATTGGACCAATCCAAAAGTAAATTAAGAACGGAGTGGAAAAATCATCACAATTTATTTTATATTTTAAAATATTACATCCAAATTATCTCTTCATTTCACCATATTTCAGAGTAGGGAGAAAGATAAAAAAAAAACTACTCATAACTCATGAGGAAGATACGACAAAACACAGTTTTCATATATATAAAAAGTTTACAAAATAAAGAAATGAAAGAACACAACTTATCTTAGACTCCTCCTCAAGCAAATCCTTAAAAGTTCCCTTGTAGTACTTTCTCTTTTTACAATCAACACTAAATTCTCTCCAAGAAGTGTAATGAAGAAGAAACCTCTCACCTTCATTCTCCTCTTACAATTCTTCAAGAAAATCCTCTCCACACACAAGAATTTTCTCTACAATACACTCACACACACTCGCACACACACACACACACACACACACACACACACACAAACCCCCACACACTTACACACATGAGAGGCGCCAAACCCTCTTTTTTAAAGAGACAAAAATTCCCTCATTTTTTCTCAAGAGACATATCTATTCATCCAAAAGACATGTCTATTCATAAAAGAGCCTTCTCCAAGTGTCTAGATGTATTGAATCACTTCATGGGGTGTTTGAATCAGTTGGGAGCCTTCTAGAACATCAAAATCCACCTAAAAATTGGTCCATAACCGTCCCCGGCACTGTCGGCGTCGGCCTAGGTGCAATCAACGCCACTTTTTGTCACTTCTCTAGTCTTGGGAACCGTCAGCGCCGCTCTGCAGCAACTCAACTGTTTTGCTCTATTTGGCTCTATTTTAGCTCTATTTCGCCCCATTTCAGTTGTGTTTCGTTTCTAACAGATAGACCTACAATATAAGCATGAAAAAAACCTTTCTTTAAAGTGTAATTTCAGTCAAAATGTGTGAGAAGTGTAAATAAGATTAAGCATAGAAAGAAATATTGAAATATGTAAGGACAAAATTTTCTTTCTTGCAATTTTTTTCTTCTTTTTCTCCAAAACTCCATTTCTTATCCCTGGAACCAAAAATATGCAAAATACCTTTCTTTAAAATGTAATATAATTAAAAATCATTAATATTGAGCATAAAATATATATGAAAAAGTATTCATTGTTTAAGCGTATCAGTTGACACATTTATTCTATAAAAAATATCCAACTTCGCTTGCCCCTAAATCCACCCAAATTTCGCAAACACCCCCAAACCCTAAATTTGATCAAAATTCCTAAATTCACCCAAAATACCCAAATTTGTTCAAAAATCTTTTCAAACCATTTCAAAATACTAAAATTCCCCAAAACCACCCAAAATTGCCAAATTACTAAATTACCCTCAAATTTGTCAAAATTACAAAAATACTGTTAGTAACCCAAACTTTGTCAAAACCCTCAAAATAATTTCTAATGTCCCCAAAACCAATTTGGATCCTTCAATTGATCCCAATTTGGTCAATTTGACCATTTTGACCAAAACCCCCAACTTGCCTTTAAAGGCCAAATTTCCCCAAATTCACCTCAAATGTCCATCAATTTAGCCCCAATCCTCCCAAATTTCAATTACAAACTCAAATTAATATTTCATATGATTGATCCAAACCAAATCTAAGCCTATTTCACCCATACTTTGAGTTCAATTTTGATCCAAATTAAACCCTTAATTGAACCCCACCAAATTGAACCCCATAGCCTACTCAATTTGCCCCAATTTGAATTTTAAACTCTTCATAACAATCTCACACATAAAATTGGACCTTCAATTGGCCTTGGACAAGCTTCAATCTCTCCCAATTTTAACCCAAGTCCAAAATCCCCAAATTTGCTATAAATTGGCTATCTCCCTAAATTCCACCAAATTGAAAGCCCTAACCTAAAAATTGATACCAAATTTATGTTGAAAACTCTTCATGACATTCCTATAGATCATTTTCATTCATCAATTTGGATTTAGCCCAACCTTAGCCCAACCTAAACCTAAGTCTAACCCAACACCCCAAATTTGACCAAGTTCCCAAAATCCCTCTAATTGAACCTCTAAATCAATTCAACATCACTCCAAATCTTTTATAAACTCCTCATGACAGTAATCTAAACAATATTAGCCAATTAATTGAGCTCAATGTCATGGTTAACCTAACCCAAACCCAACTTCTAGCCATTTTAACCCAAATTGAACCCCTTTACCAAAATTAAGTTAGTCATGCCTAAGTCACCAACTTGATGACACCACAACCATTAAACACACCCTATTGACCAGGCTAAACCCCCTTAAACCAGCTTGGTGAGCTATGGACCAAGGGTTACCTAATTTAAGGGATCTTATCCCATTTTTGGGCCTTAACCAAAATATCTCCTCTATCATCACTTGCTATTGAGGGTTAACCATAATTAACCCTCCCCTTATCTCACTTGACCATCTGGCCACCACCCCTGGATTTTTTAGCTAGCCAAGTAGCCAAAAAATGCCAAAACCGAGAGCCACAACCCTTAAATCAAACCCAAATTCAACCCTAGAGGCCAACTCATCCTAATGGCTCCTTAGAGTTCCTCAGCCCTCCACATAAGCACCAATTTTCACCCATCAATTGGCCCTGGTGGCCAGCCCAATCTCTTCTATTTAATCAGCCTCTCCATGGCCAAAGAGAAGAGAGTTCCAAATCCTTGGGGAAACTCTGCCAAAATCTCACCAAAGACTCTCTAAGCATCCCTAAGCTCAAGTCAACCATTTTCCCCCTTTGGTTCCCTTTGTGAGAGTTCAATTTTGAGCTAAAAAATCAGGCCAAAACTAGGACATATTCATCGACAGCTCCACAGTGAACTAAACTCTAATTAATTGTGCACACACCATCACCATAGTGAAAGAAGTTGATTCCCCACAAAAG
>NEWO01000572.1:756329-781039 GCA_003013225.1 Phalaenopsis aphrodite
GGTTCAGTGGATCCAATTAAAGCTACCAAAACCATCTAATTGAGGCCTTCCCTCTCAGACAAAGGTATTGTGCTCTAACCCTAGCCTAAGCATATTTTGATTCTCCATTTGTAATGGCTTGATTTCATACTAGATTAACCGTATATATGTGTTCATCTTGAGTAGATGAAGGTGTAGAAATAAATCCCATATGATTTGGTTGAGTTTAGACGAATATCTTAAGGTTTTAGTGTGAAGGGCTTACAGGTTAAGTCACTTTGGGACGATAACGGAGAGCCGCACGATCGTGCATTTATTTCATCAACGGAGGAGATCAAGTCGGACCAACTCTTGGTACAAAATGGCCGGCCACATGGCAGCTAAGGTGGATGGCGGCAATAGATGGGAGTGCGCCGCGTGTGAGTTCGGAGCCGTCGTAGGTTAAGTAGAAAAATAGGGATTTTTGAATTATTTTAAATGCCTAAACTTCAAAAGTTCATATCTTTCTCTATAAAAATCATAAAAATAAAAGAAAAATACCCTCTTGCTCAATGAACACAGAAGAATAATGTGGACTAAAAACAAAATTATTTTCTTATTCCTTGATTTTTAACGAATTAAATACCCTTTGGAGTATTTTAATTCATTATGATCAAACATTGCTCACCATGACTTGAAATTTTGAATGTTTATTCCTCATGATAGATACTATATCTTTTGAATTTTCCAAGCTCAGAGGGCATCTCTATGTTTCTAGCCCTTATTTTCAAGCTAAGGTGACTATTTTGGCTATTTTAATTATCTAAATCAAAATATCATTTGGAAAATTATGAGATTAATTTTAGTAAGTTTCTTGTGGTCATATAAGTCTAAGAAAAATATTGTGATAACTTGAATTATCTTATAAATTTATATACTTAGTTAAATGTAAATATCTTGTGTTAATTTATGTAAATGATATACTTATAAAAAATTAACAAAATTAATCCCACATTGTTCATAAAAATCATGTTTATCCACTATAAAAATTTAAAAATTATTAGACTAAGCTCAAGTATTAAAGTTGATTTTCTAAAGAACCTTGTATTTTTGTACCAAAATAATTATAATAAATTAAATACACTTGAAAAAATTATGAAAAGTGGTTTTCTAAGTTCCTTGTGATCAGAGACACTTGGAAAAAATAAAAATTATTTTTATAAAAATACTTAATTTTTTAGCTTTATTTTGAATTAAAAAATAAATAAAAATAATTAAAAATCCCAAAAATATCAAAATATTTCAAAATGTGCCTAATGGTTTCCTAATCACTTGGGACTCATTAAAATATTTTTCCTAATTTTTTTAAATTTAAATAAATTTTAAAAGCTTAAAAATGAATTTTCCCTTTTTTCCCATTAAAATAATTATAATAACTTAATTCAAAAAATCATGAAATTTTGGCTAAGTATTTCTCTGTCCTAGGGAAACCTCTAATAATTTTTTAATAGATAAAAAAAACTTTAGTTTGGAAAGTCAAATGAATCAACTTGTAAAAATCCTATTTTCTTGATTTAAATAAATTTTAAATTAAACTAAATTTTGAGAAGCCCACATATTCTCCTTTAATATTGTAATTACCTCATGGATATGACATTCTAAACCCTTAAAGCCATTTGAATTGTGTTTAGTGAGTTATGAGGTGAAGCACCCTCAAGGGCAAAGTGATAATTTTAGACTTTGACGCCTTAATCAAAATTTAGGATTAACCAAATGAAAATGGGTAATTTTGATCTTAATAAAATATGTTTGGATGATTGAAATACAACGGGGTTAAAAGGTAGAAACTCATTCACCACCCTTACACAAAATCATAATTCCTCTAATCTTCATGACTCGTAAGTCAATTAAGATCAAACGATTCTTAAGTGATGGGCTTAAGCTGAAGAGATGATAATTTATTTTTTTTAAGCCCAAAGTTTAGGATAATTTGACTATTTGATAAGAATACATATCACTTAAATCAAAATTTTGATAATCACCATTTCACCTATTATGATTATTAAAGGCTTAGTAGTGACTTAGGCTCAATGTCTAAACTCGATTAATCAAATTTAGATGATAATATGATTGGTGTTAACATCTTTAAATGCTACAAGCCTGACTTTAATTGTGGGCACCACAATATTAAATCACCTAGACTTACTTAGGGGCACCCACTCACATAACTTTTAAACGAAACATCAATGGATTAATTGGGTAACCTATCCTCATGATAATTAAATTGTCAGGTTTCATTGAGCAACGAGGTAGTCACGCTTCAACCTTGGATGATTAACGGAACAATATGATAAGTCCAAAATTGAACTTGAAATATTTCAAGAGATATTAAAAATGACCTGAGGCATGCCTCGAGCACTTTGAAATCTATTGGACATTCTGAAGGGCAAATTAGACTTGTCATATTTTGTTCTAAAATCATCCACTAGGATCTTCTAAGATTCAATAAATTCATAACTTAGGGTTTTGTAGCTAAAACTTCATCTACTCCTGCAATTTAAATTCCTTACAAAATTATATACATGTCTTGCAAGTACTGACCTTTTAGGTGGTAGAACAAAAAGAATTGACAGATACACTTTTAAATTAATGCATTTAACCTTTTGTACTTCTTGTCTCGAGCTTGCATGTTAAACAACAATGTCACCCTGCATGAAAACTAAAACTGCAATGATAGCCGTAAAACCAAAACCAAAACTAAAAATTGTTTAAGATAAAATTTACCTCCATAACATTCAAAATATAATACAACTCAAAATTTAATCACAAACATCACAAAACACAAATTATAAATAAATTAGAACGTCTCTATCGAATGATCAGGAATCCCTTAGAGGAGGTAACCTACCACTGCTAACGAGATTTCTCACGGTCTAAATGAAAGTATGGAACTCATTGAGTTGAGTTTAGTAAATTCACTTGAACTAAGTGAATCCGATAGAAAATAGTGGTACCAGAGGCCTTCCAAAGCCTGAGTACTGATATTGAGGGGCCTATTGACCCACATCCTCTCGAGGACATTGATTTATTCTCGCAGCCACCAATTATTTCTCTAAGTGGGCAGAAGTTATCCCCTTAAGATAAGTAAAGGCGGATAACGCGCTGCATTTCTTTAAGAATAATATCGTTTATAGATTTGGTGTGCCACATCGTATCATCTCCGATAACAGGTTGGCTTTCAAAAACACCAAGATAAAAAGATTTTCTTGACGCCATTACACTGATTGACGATATTCGATGATCTACTACTCGAGCACAAATGGCTTGGCCGAGGCTTTTAATAAGACCTTAGTTGGCCTTATTAGAAAAATTCTGCATGCCAACAAGAAAGAATGGCACAAGAAGCTTTAAGAGGCCTTGTGGGCATATCCTACGACATACCGTACACCCACTAGTTCTACTCCATATGCATTGACCTTTGGGTCTGAAGCAGTCCTTCCTCTAGAAGTTGAACTGCCTTCATTGTGTGTCGGTATAAGAAACAATGTCAACAGCGAAGAAAATGCACAACTTAGGTTGGAAGAGCTTGATAGCTTGGTGGGACTGCAATTACAAGACCAACAGAGCCTTGAGCTATACCGCGCTTGTATGGACAGAGCCCAAGACAAGCTCGTGAGGCCCCGTACCTTCATAGTTGGAGACATGGTACTGGTTTTATGCCGCCAAAATTTTATCTCACCGTCGAAGCCACGAGAAATTTGAGGCCACATGGGAAGGACCATTCGTGATCAAGAAGGTCTATGAGGGAGGAGCCTACATGCTTTTTGACGCTAATGGATCTCACCCCATGCCCCCCCATCAACAGGCAGTATTTTAAGAGGTACCATGCTTAGGCTCGTTCTCTATTGGATGTATTTTTGAGTTATAGATTGTTGTTCAAAGGTTTATGTACTATATAATTCAGTTATTGGGCAATAAAGTTACATCCATCACATTGCGTCTTGGTTGAACTATTTATGATGATTTCCTTATGAGTACTAAAAGATTATGTTGCGTAGTTTGTGATAACATATGACGCGTAAGAGAGGTCTTGTGCATCTCTTAAAATTGAATGCTGAATTGTCAAATAGGCAAAGTGGTAGTCCTACGGGCGCCTTATACCTGACAGAATCAGTAATCAATATAAGAGAAATCATGCACTTCTCTTGTTCTTCCTCCTCAGTTCCATGCCTTGAGCTGGTCCGAACAAGTGTGTCCCACCCACTGTAAAAAAGGGTGGTGGATGTGTTCATCTCGCTCGTCATGAGTGAATGGAAGAGATACCCTCTTTTTAGAGGATTTGAGCTTAGCCCTATGCCCAAGCATCTCTTGGTTAGCACATCTTCCTTAGCTAACCATCACAATATCTTGACGACGATAGCAAGTCAATTGATATTTACCTTTTGCAGGAAAACCATGTCTTGTCCTAGCACTATTTTTTGGTTACCTATTTCATATGGGGTCCGTGTCGAGCATGTCTCATCCATCATGTGTGGTTGTGAAAATTATGCTCATCCCATGCATCTTACATGAGTGTGATTTTTCCCTTATTTGGGATATTTTGGGTTTAGCCTTGAGGCTAAACACCACTTTGTTGGTGCATTTCATGTTGCTCAACCTCTTTTAGGTGTCTCGATCTATTAAGCTCGGGTTGGATCGATACCTTCATTGTGCAAAGAAGTGACACTTCTTTCCTCAATACCTCTATTAGGTTTAACAACCATGTGGGTCTGAATTAGAGTTTCTCACTCACCTTAGATGAGTATGGTTTCTTCTCCCCCTTTGAGGGATGCTACTAAATCGGTTTGAGGGTTGCGTACCCTTATGATTGGAGTGTACATCTAAACCAACTATTCTTTGATGTTATGATAATTCCCTATTTGAATTTGCTCTACCATAATTTTGAGTAGTGGTGTCATATATAGGGTTGGTGTGTCATAGCCGTCCACCCTCTTGGATATCCTCGACTCTCTCAATTTTTGTTGCCCTGTGAGAGCAACATGTTGTATCAATTTTAAATACTAATCCATATTTTATCGGAGCTCTCTGATGCCTGAATTTTCTTTGATGCTTGATAGGGTTACCTCGATCGGATGAGATTGATACCCTTTGAGAGGAGCGCCTCCTCCTTATTGGATTGCTTCATGCATCCAACATTTACTTTAAGCATGATACCTTAAACTATTATGCTACATTGTTGCTCATTTGATGTTTTGATAGGATACATACCTCTTGCATCTTTGATGTTGCTCGAGCCCTGTGACTTTATAGTCGGCTCAGTAGGAGTACATCTCATCTTTGGATGCTTTTGGCTTTTTAGCCATGGTCTTCGAGACACACAACCTTGGAGTTAGCTCTATTACAAGGACATCTCATCGTTTAACACTTTGGCCCCATAGCCACTTGATATGATATTTCTCGAGCTATATGTCATTCTAGTTATTTTTTTGAGAATATATTATTGTATCCGACTCATTAGTTATTTAATACTTCTTAACCCATATACCCTTTTAGGCTAGTTCTTTTGGGATAGTGTCTTGCTTTGGACTTCCCCTGCCGTATGCCACGTAGGTTGAGTGCCTCTAAAACCATATGACTCTATAGTTGGTTTAATAACAAGTGTACCTCAACTAGCTGGCCAGATGCCAGCTTATTCAAAATCTTTAGTTCGTAAGGGTGATGAGTGTTTCTACTCCATGGGAGCTGGTCCGACTTGCAATCGGGTTCCTATCGAGAGAACATAATAGGAGACTTGAGGTTACACGAGATGATCAAGCCTTTTCCCTTTTTGGCCATTATGACTCATGTCAGGAAAATTTTGGGTTCCCACGTCTGTCCATTCGAATGTGGTCAGACAGAGGGTAGCTTCCTCTTGCGACTAGGGGCGGCCTCTAAGCCAAAAGCCCATATGCGAGAGATGAGAGACCTGCGGTCACCGAGATGATAAGGCCTTTTCAACTTTCCATACTATTGAGTCACTGGAATAGTTGCCACTTCAGTCGGGACTTCTTGGTCTTTATAACCACCTGGACTGTTGTGATGGGGGCCAACCTCCCGAAGAACCTACTAGTCAGTTCTTCATGTGAGAGCACAGCAGGAGACCTGGGTCACACGAGATGATCGGGCCTTCTCGGTCGGCCATACTATTGAGACACTAGCCAATCACCACCTCTGATTAGGATTTTTTTTCGTTATAGCCACCTAATTAAAGTGATGAGTGTTTCTTTTTAAAGGGATCAGTTAGACTCGCAATCGGGGTCTCTTTCAGGAGAAACATAATATGAGACTTGGTCACACGAGATGATTGAGCCTTCTCCCCCACCGCTATGAATGAGGTCAGGTGCAGGTTTTCATCAATTATGTTGTTTCAAAAGATAGGTCAAACAAATCAATCTGTTGTTTAGAGTGAGGTCAGGCAGTCCTTTTCTCAGCCATACGATGTCCAGTTAATCTGGTCTAGCTGAGCTATTTGGTGGATAGTTAGCTTCGACTACTGACCACCACTCCCAGCCATCCCATGTTCAGTTTATCTGACCTAATTAGGTTTCTTTTTGGTTGGCCGGTTTTGAATAGCTAAGTTTACCTGGCCTGGTTGAGATTCTTTTTGTCTTCTCTTAGGATGTCGCCTCTACTACTAGAAGAGATTTTTTTTTGAGGATGTTGCCAACAAGTGCACCGTGCCTCAATGACACAACACACTTGTTGGGGGTCATTTATTGGCATCTATTTCTTATGTCGCAGGTATAAGATGACCACCTGAGCATATCAGGGTCATGTTTCATGCATTTATTGTTGCCCATAGCTTGATACATCCATTTGAGATCCATTGACGCATATTGAGGGGGGTACATAGCTGGGGTCATTTTACCAGGTTTTGGCTTTCGCTTACGTGAAGGTCAGTCAACATTTGGCATGTCAGACAACTTCGATGGGGTCAAAAAATATTATTCGTGGCGTCGCGTGTGAAGTTTGCTCAAATGCCCCGATCTTCAGCGAAGTTGTCCAGTTGACCTCAGATGACAAAAAAAACTTCCAAGAGTTGTCCAGTTGTCCTCTTGTTTGAGTGTTTCCAGCTTTGTAGATGAACCTTCCTTTCTTATTCCTTCTTGTGGCATCCTTTCCCTTTCGATGGGTATAAGTCCCACCTCTTGGAGCTCCAGCAGATAGTCATGGGATACAGTCTCATTTCTTTGACCTTAGGGCTACCGAGATTCTCGTGGATGATGATATTCATGGATTGCTGACCAGGGATCTCTAGTTGTGTTAGATCGACTACCTTTACGACCATGTAGACTTAAGGTCCTAGTGGCTTGGGATGACAGGTTCGTGGTATCCCTACCTGGGTATCTCTAGCTCTTAGGATTACTTCTCCCCACCTTTGACTACCCTGTTGAGCCCTCTCTACTCATTCGACTTCGTTGATATCACTTTGATGGCCCGATGCCGATAAGCTACCGCCCGTTTGGGATACAACGATTTATCCTCTGCCCTTACGGCTCGAATGTGCTATGATGTATCAAGATACCCTCGTCAAGTGATTTATGGTTTTTTTGTAGGTACAGTGTGCTAAGGAGCCACGACCCATTCGGATATGAGAGATTCACTCTCTGCCCGATGAATTGGAGTGGGTCTCAAAGCATTAGGACCGCTCCATATGAAATAATCACCTTTTGATAACCTATGCCCCAGATTCATGATAATAAAGTGAAACTCCTTTCATCGAGTCTTCTTGGTTATTCCTTAAGATGTAATTAACCAGTAGGAATAGATTCCTCTGGGATACTTTTGACCCCAGAACAAAAAAGTTTTTTTTGGTTTTATGGTTACGGGTGGCTTATATAGAGATTCTGCTCGTGGATGTTGTTTTCCAGGGTATTTTGATCCGATTCTGTTTTGACTTATACTCTCGATTCATCACACAAGGTTTACCCCTATATAAGCCTTCTATCTCTTTTCTTTTTGATTTGTGTGTCTATTTGTTGTCCTACGCATTTTGCTATTCAATTCCTTTCCTCTTTGAGTCATTATTTTGATTCAGGAGGGAGACTTATTCTAATGGGAAAATTATACGACGACACATGAATAGACAAGCGGCGACTCCGTGATCTAAAAGAACCGAGGAAAACAATGTTAAAATTTGTTGTAAGTTGGATTAAGATTCAAAGAGCAGTGACTTCACAACTTGAGTGTAATCACATTATTCGGTTGACTATGGTGAAGTAGTTTAAGCTGTAATGCAACTTTTAAAAGAAATATACTTCATGATCTATTTCTATTTTAAGCTTTTAGGTGATAATTGATGTAAGTGAACGAGGTCCTTACCATGAGTTGTAAGGCTTTTTACCCACCTTCGGATCTCTTCTTGTTTTATAAACCTAATAGAATACTAAGCGTTCCTATACGCTTGGAAGAGGTTAGGTAGACATATGTTCCTTGTTGGCACAAATATTATTACATAATTATATCAATTCTTGTACTGCTTATGAAATTATCTTCATTTTACTTTTCTTTTGTAATGAATTTGATGAATTTTTAAGAATTTATATTTGCTTAGAAATGCTCTTACATTATAAATGTGATGGTATTTCACTTGAACTTCATTTTCATAGCAATTAGGCCTGTTACAATGTTAAAATTTATTGTAATTGCATTAGGATCTGGAAGCGCGGCCTAAGTCTCAGCTAAGTGGTACCAAATTAAATTTTTTGGTGAAGGATAAGTAGTCCAGTGATTCAATGCAATGTTAGGGAGATATTCGTTGATGGGTGTAAATTGGTGTTTCCAGGGTAACGGACTAGATTTCTACCAATTGGATCTAGGGCTTCGTACCTTAAATCTGAGATTGAGCCAATTGGAGGGTTATTAATGGTAGGAGACTCTAGGGTGACATGCTAGAGTACCACTATGACAATCCAGTTACTTTAAGGAATCTACTCTAGGTTAGCCATTGTTCTTTATGCACTCAGAAGAGGATAAATAATAGGATTTATCCTATTGTCACTAGCCACATTAGATTCCAAGCATTCCATTCCTACACTTTTTCTAAGTCATCGCATGAGAAAGGTAGTTTTTACATCTCATAATTTCCCAAACCAATTTATCTAGTTAGGTTTATCTTTAGATTTATGGTTGATTTAGGATAAGTTGCTAGAAAAATACAGTTAATCAACATTCCAAACTAAGACCTAAAAGTAGTCGATTAAAATTAGCCTAAGAGATTTCTTACCTCGCTTCTCTGTGGGATCGATACTCTAGGTTTTAAAAAAAAGTCCTATATTAGTTGAAATGGCACATGCACTTGCCTAAACTTCTTAGTGTGTGAAATATAAATCAAACTCTAAATTATATAACATATCCATTTTGCACATTAGCCACCTAAAGAAACCGAGTTAAGTTTTTGGCCAGGAAACTAAATAACTGTGTATTTATGGGTTGGGTCATAGAACACTCTTCTAAGGATAATAAGTTGTGGAAATTCTATGTTTACTTTAAAATTTTTCAATTAATGTTTCAGTTCTTTTATTCTTAAAATGACTTCTCCCATCCTTAATGATCACTCTTGGCATTCTAAATCTATTAAAATATTTTTCTTTAAAAATTTTAAAACACTCTAAGCATCACAATGGGGTAAAACACCACTTCAATCCATTTTGAAATATAATCTACAACAATTAAAGTGTATAAGTTTCCCGAAGATAGTATAAATGGTTTCATAAAATATAAACCCCATATATAAAAAATTTCAACTTCTAAAGTAAAATTTTTGGGGCATTTCTTTTCTTTTAGAAATATTGCTTACATTTTGACATCGATCACATGTTTTTACATAAATATTAACATCCTTAAATAAAGTATGTGAACAAAATCCAGATTATAAGATCTTAAATTCAGTTTTATCGATTGCAAAATGTCCCTCAAACTTAGAATCATGATTTTTTTGAATAATTTCTTGGGTTTCTTCAAATGGTACACATCTCCAAATAATTTGATCCTTACAATACTTATATAAATAAGGGTCACCCCAAAAGTAAGATTTGGTATCATTCAAAAATATTTTTTATTGATGGTATGTTAATTGGATAGGTACAAAATCACTTACCATATAATTTACAATGTCGACATACCATGAAACATGCCACCCAGATATAGCGTATGATTTCTTGTCAAGAAAATTTTCATTTATTTCATAATCAAAATTACCATAATTTTCTTATTCAAGTCTTGATAAATGACCAACAATTTGATTATCAGATCCCTTTCTATCAATCACTTTGAAATCATATTCTTGCATCAATAGAACCAACCTAATTAATCTTAGTTTAACATCTTTCTTCAACATAAGAAATTTAATCGTTGAATGATCAGTATGAACTATACATTTTACTCCAATTAGGTATAATCTAAATTTATCAAAAGCATATATTTTCATCAACAGTTCTTTTTTAGTAATAGTATAATTTATCTAAGCGTCATTAAGAAATTTACTTGCATAATATATAATTTTAAAAATTTTATCATATTTTTTCCCTAACACAACCCAAATAAAATAATCACTCGCATCACAAATTAAATCAAATGGTTTTTGCCAATCAGGTGAAACAATAATAGGTGTGGTGATTAATTTTTCTTTTAATAATTTGAAGACATGTTGGCATTCCTTGTTAAAATCAAATATTGCATCTTTTTTAAAAAGATGACATAAAGGCTTGATAATTTTTGAAAATTCTTTAATATAGTGCCTGTAAAATCCATCATGTTCTAGAAAACTCCTGACTTCTCTCACTGTAGCAAAAGGAGGTAGTTTAACAATAACTTGTATTTTTTCTGGATTTACTTCCATTCTACTTTTAGAAATTTTATGTCCTCAAATAATTCCTTTTTTGACCATAAATTAGTATTTTTTTCCTTCAGCAAAAGGAATGTTAATTTGTAAGCTTCTTAAATATCTCCAAGAACTTCAAAAAAAAATTTATCTAGTTTATGCTGTATAAGTCTCTAAAGAAATGGAGGTGGTGGTTTCTCTGCATTGATCCTAGTCAAAGAGATAGGTTTCTCCATTTCCTTAGAAACATTTTCTTTATGTTTTTCAATTTCCTCTATCTCTTCACCTTTAGTCTATTTTTTAATTCCAACATGTAATTCTCTTTCATTCTTGAGTTGGGTAGCTTTAACTTGCATTTTATTAGTCTCTCTAGGGTTTATCTCAGTATTATTAGGAAGAGTTCCTTGAGGCATATTACTAAGGGAGTTAGCAATTTATCCCAGTTGATTCTCAATATTTCTAATTGCTGCACTCTGACTTTACAGTTGATCCCCTATCTGTAACACCACTTCTTCCATAGAAAACTTCTTCTTCTTAAATTGTTGGTTGTTATTAAAACTAGGAGGATACGAAGGTCTATAGTTATTATTACTCTGACTCTTTCAGTTTCCTACAGAGTTAGCTTGATTGTTTCCCTAATGTTAATTTTCACCCTAGAGTTATTATTCCAGTTAAAGTTAGGGTGACTCTTCCAACCTGGGTTTTAATAGTTAGAATATGGGTTATTGGGTCTATTATTAATTGCATTTAAAGTTTTGAATGATTGTGATTGAGAATCAATAATTTGTCCCAATGAGTTTTACTCAATAACATGAGGTGTTTGAGGTAAGTTTATTCCAAATTGGTCTAACTTCTAATAGAGCCAGGTGCTAATGAGTTTAACCACATCTTTGCTTTATCCCTTAAAGAAAATGGAAAAAGTCTAAGTCTAACAACATCATTTGAGACACCGTAATACTTAAATTTAACACATAATTCTAGTAAACTAGCTAGGTGTAAGTTTTGATCCTCAGATGTAGTTCCCCTAAATTGATTGTTATGTATCATTTGGATTATAGTGGGTTTTAGCTCAAATGAGTTGGCCGCTAGAACAGAGGTTTGTATACTAAAGTGAATTTCATCTGTTATAGGGTTTGCATGATCCCTTATAGGTCTTTGTACATGATGATGATCATTTTCAACAGTTTGATTATCTAAGTTGTTATGTGTTATGTTCGTCATTTCTTTTAAATTGTGAAAATCTTTTTTTATTTTTAAATTTTTCTTATAGTTCATTCTAACTCAGAATTGTAAGGTATTAAACCTTTAGATTCTGAACTATGCATACAAAAGTAAAGGTTCAAAAAATAAATTTAACAAAAATACAAAAAAAATATTTAAAAATATTTTTAACACACAAACAAGCACTTATGCAGGTAAACAACACTACAATTTTCCTAAAATAGGTCTACAGTTTAAGTAAAATTTTTTAAGTCAAAAGTTCTGTTCGCTTCCCCGTCAACATTGGAAAAAACTTGATCCCAAGGCAATTTATGTGTGCTTAGTGTGTAATTACTTCAATTTCAATCTCAAACAATGATGCCAAAAACTTGAACCCCTCAGCTCATATATGTTTTCACCCTTAATTCTTACTGAGTGCTATTTAATAAATAACTCTCATTTTTCTCCACCCTTTAATTTTATTTACTGTGGATACTACGCAAGTGCACGTATCAAACTTTCTCTTAGCCCTCAAGTATCGATCCCACGAGGAAGGAAAAACTTTTTCTTATCAACTTAGTAAAACTCTACTTAAACTGCAGGTAACTTATCTTGGAATTAATGTTGAAATTGTATAAAAAACTAAATAATACCTACGAATTCTATGTCTAAACTTAAATAAAATGCTAAATGTTTCTAAACTAGTTTTCTGTAGAAGGTTTCAAATTGTATAAAAAATCCTTCTTCTTGTAATGAGATTATAATCAATGTAGGAATCAAATGTTTATAAATTTAAATGTAGTTTTGTGACAAATAGGAGCATACATATTCTTTACTCTCTTATGAGTGCATAAAGAACATTGAATAAACTAGAGTTAAGTTCCTAAATCATTGATTATGTTGGGTAGGTTCTAGCCTGTCACCCTAGAGTACCCACGTAAGCCATCAATTAGGGCTAATCTATCCTCCAGTTTTAAACACTAAATTAAACTGGTTAAGGTTCAGTCTGTCACTCTAGAATCATTAATTTACCACCGTTAAATCTTATCTCCTTATTTATTTGCACTCACCCCAAGATTACTTTTTCTTCTTCCTAAAGGTTAGTGTGGTAATACTAATTGAGGAAAAGCATAGCCCTCTCGGGTCAGTACGTTTTCACAATATATTTTTACATATGAATTAGTCAAAATGCATAAGTAAATTAAGCATGAAGTAATATACCATCACAATATTGAAATAAAAGCAATTCTAAATAATTCTAATCTTACACATAATTATTTATCATCACAAGGAGAAAGATAAAGAAAACTATTTAGATTTCATGTGGAAAATATAATAACACATGGATTGATGTTTAAAACCGGTTTTACATAATAAACCTTTAACAAACATAAACAAGAGAGCAAAATACTTATCTCAAACTCCTCCCCAAGCAAATCTCGTGAAGTTCCTTTGGCTCTCCCTCTCTTTAACAACCTCTCCACACACACAAACACTCTCAACAAAAACCTCTCTAAAAACTCCTTTTCTACTTGAAGAGAATCCTTTTTATAATAACTCTTGAAATCCCTAAGAGTCACTTCAGAAGCCCCTTCAAAATTTGTCCAAATATATTGTATTAAAAAAAACTAATTATGGCGCCTAGGAGCTAGTCTGGGCGCGTAGGCGCCAGTATTCTAGAAGCTTGAAATAACTGTCTGGTACCTATGTGCCAGATTTTGACGCCATGGCGTCGGGCTATTTGTTTCATGTGTAGGGTTTGGCACCTGGTGCCAAAAGTTGATGTCTAAGCGCTAGTTTACTTTGTACTCCCTTGCTCCATTTGACCCCTTTTTATTCTGTTTTCGCTCCTTTTTTCTACAAAACTCCATCCCTTGTACTTGAAACCAAAAACACACAAAATATCTTTCATTAAAGTATAATATTATTAAAAATGAGCATAAAATGTATCTAAAATAAAGCACATTTTAGGCATGTCACATATTGAATATTTTAGTAATTGAATACATAAAACTATTTAAATTAATATCTACCATACTGAAAAATAAAGAGATTGTAAACATAAATCAAATGAAAAAAATTATCATTCTCATAAACATATCAATTTTATTAAGAATAAGATTCTAAGAAACCAAAAGAAAAGTTAAAGCAACCTTGACAATAACAAAATGGTAAAGAGATAAAGGACAATATTGTCATAAACTAGATGTAAAAGGAAAATATATTTTCATATCAATATGATAAAAAAGTTAACACAACATCATATGCTTTTATGTAATTAACAAAAAGGAGGAGGAATACCCAAACCATTTATTTTATCCTTAAAAAATAACTTGTTAGCTTTATCAAAAGCTTTCATCAAATCAACTTTAGAAAAAAAAAAATTTCATAGAATTTTTGGAATTAAATCCATACAAAAGTTAATTTATCAAAATAATATTATCAACAATATCACAACTTTTAGCTTGAGTAAGATAAATGATGCTAGAAAGTATATGCTTATGCCTATCAATAAAAAGAATAGAAATACGTTATAAATTATATTATAAAGCTAAATAAGTGTAAAATCATTAAATGAGTTTGTACCAAACTTTTTTAGAAATAATATTAATAGTATAACATTTAGCTCTTTGGGGTAATTGTTTTTTGACTATCTATCAATTCAAAAATAAAAAGAATAGTTTATCTACTATTATCTTCTTGATGATGAATATAACTTTTATTATCCAAAACTTCTTGATATAATTATAACTTTGGTTAATTTTGACTTTAGATGAAGAAATTTAATATCATATTTAGCTTTAGTAAGCCAGGACATTTGACCTTTTTTTTCTTAATTATTTTATCTTCTCAAGAAACAACATTTATAAGATCATTTTGAATATTAAAAGCCATGACAAGAAAAATTTTATTAAGAGGATTATTCTCATGCTCACTTATAATATGATGTTTATTTTTTAGTTTAATAAAAGAATTAGAAATAGGATTCTAAGAATACTAATGTAAACCTTTAAGAGGATTTTTAACAATCTTAAGTCTAGCGGAAAGAGAAAAGATAGGATCAACTTTAATAGGATAACTCCAACTAGTATTAATGACATTAATAGATGAAACAATAATTAAAAAAATTTTATACATATACCTAAAATATAACTTAGTAGAACTGCCCAAGCAAATAAAAAAAGGTAAATGATCAAAAGAATCAGGGGTCCATAACTTAAAAAAAAGTGAGAAAAATAATCAAGCCAAGTAGAATTACACAAAGGTATAATTAATAAGAGTCTAATTAGGTTATTTAATTGACTATTAAACAAGTTTAAAGGATATCCAATATTTTTAATTTTCAACATAGTAGTTGACTGTACGTAGTTGTTAAAATTAGTAAGCTTAATATGGATGGTTAGAATACTACCGAGCTTTTGTTCCAACATATCAATATAATTAAACCCACTCAAAAAATCCAATGCGCGTAAATATTCATAGCATTGGAATTAATTAAAATTCATCAATCCTTCGTCATAACGATAAGATTATTATTATCATGTACAATATTAATTCAAAATTTTATGGAGGAAGAATAGAAAATGTGTCCATGATTATACCAAGAAATGTTTTCTAAGGTAAGAAAAATTAAAAAGCTTGAGTTTCATCTAACCCAAATTCTTCCATTATTAGCAATAGTAAAATTATTGATACTATTCTTATTAGGCAAAATTTTAAAATGATTAAGAGATTTAGGGTTTGAGATAGAAGAGGTAGAGAGTATTAAAAAGACAAATAATATTAAACATATTTTCTTTAGAAAGCAACTATAACCAATAATATATTCTTCATTGTTGATCCATTAAACATCCAAACAACAATATTGTGAAATAGTGGAGGTAGATAGATGAGTTGAAATACTCCCTTTATAGTTAAGAAAAGGATCAACACCGTGAAAGGAATGATAATGAGAAGAAACAATAGGAGGAAAGAAAAATCCATCAGGTAGTAGGTAGTGTATACGTTAAGCCCCTATAAAAAAGGACACTAGCAAAAGATCGGAGAAGATGATTGGTAGATTTTTTTTTAAGAGAAAAGAAAAAAAAGAGAAAACTTTAAGAACCTTTGAAGATTCTCTCAAAAACTTCTAGTGTCATTTAGAAACCCCATGTTGGCATACAATTTTATCAATGCATTGAAGAATAAAAGAAACCTTATGGCATCTTTTGTGGTTATGAAACAAAATTTGAGATTTAATTTATTGCTAAATGAAAAATGTAACTTATGAATGTAATTTTAAATTTTAGATAAATATTAATCCTATTTCATATTTTGAGATCCTTTTCTATAATGCGTTAATTTTTTCTAAAAGAATTGATTTGATTATTAATGAAATTTATTATGCTTGTGTAAGAGCACATGATCACATGAGTAAGAAGGTGAATAGTAAAAATATAATCTCAAGAGGTAGCAAGTACCGAAACTTAGTCAATTGATTCTTGTACAAATAGTCATATCGAGGTAATAAAAGAACCAAACATATAATACAAACAAAGGAAAATCCTTTGAAAATAAATAAATAATGATTTAGGAGTTGGATTTCACACATGTTAGTTATACTAATTGGGAATCAACATTAAGGATGCATTTGGTTAAATTGTACAACAGTTTAATCAATGTAAACATTTCCATACTCTTACAAATATAGGGTTTCTACTTCCTCTTAGAAAATATGTCTACTTCTTGGTGATAAATGTATTGCATGATAAACTATCAATCTTTTTTAAGATGTTGGACCACTTAAGAATATCATAATAATCTCTAACCTAGGGTTCATCAACTATGGTATTGGCAGTCATGGTGAGTCTGCCATTCACCTCTCATTTTTTAACAAAACTCTAGTGGTATTAATATGTATTCATATGATTAAAAATTCATTATCTATTTTAGTAAAATTTACAAAACAAAGATAAAAAAAATAAAATATCATAAACATATCTTTGATAATAATTAAAAAACACAACACATGCTACATCTAACCAAAGAGGGATATTAGTTCATGTCTAACAAAAAAATTACACATGATATACTTTTCTTAAACATGTTTAAATAGAAAACAATAAAAGAGAAAAATGGAAAACTCATGTAGATGACTATAAAGTCTCCTAGTCAATCCCTTGCATTCTTCCAAACCTAAAGTTAAATTCAAACTCATAAAGTGTCATAAAATTTTTAACTTTGCATAGGGTTCTTGATTTAGATCGAAATAAACACAAAACATAGCAATCTTTTTTGGAATTCAATTTGTCCCATTAATAGTTTTAATTTCAACTACAACTTTGTAAAATTTTTGAATTGTTTCGAAATGAATCTTAGAGTTTTGTATTTAATAAAATTGCACGTATATTTACACTTGATTGGATAAAATTAATGAACTGTTGAATATACTTATATTCTTTGACATCAAGGTTTTAAGTCTTAAGATTATTTTGTCGTAAAATTTGTACATGAAATCATGATTTTATAAATAGTAGAATGACCACTCGCAAGACTTGGAGCACCTCTCAGAATCATGAACGAAGTTAAGTTATCATAACCCACAATTTCTCTCTTTGTTATGTAGGATCAGGCAGTCTAATTTTGTCAATCAAAATATGTTCATTACAATAATTTTGTTGCTAGTTGACCTTCATTAAACCCTACTATTAATTATGGTGCATTTACACATATACAACCTAATTTAACGTAGTGCTTCAACAAATTGCAACAATAACAAAATCAAAGCCCTAAATGTGATGACAATGTGGAAAGAATGAACTACATCCCAAAAGTTAAAGAAATTAAAACAAAAATTTAGAAATCTCTCAAAACTCTAAAAATCCTAAAATCATGAACTTTAACAGATAGAATTTTAAAAGAAAAAACTTCGAGATTAATATAAACATAGTTTATCTTTGAGAAATATGAAAAATTGTTGTTTTTTGAGAAAATTCAAGTCCTAAGGCATTGCTATGAATTTTATAACCTAGTTGATGGACTTTTTACGGCCTAAGCCGTAAGTTTTACTTAAGTAAACATTCGGGTAGAACATGTTGGCTTGCCACTAGCCATTACTATAGACGCTCACAGCCCATCGATTTTTTATCGGTTCTTATAGCCGCCAGTTCTTTTCCAATCCTTACAACCATCGGTGGTTGCCGTAAAAAATAATCGAGAATCATAAATGCCTCCAGTTATTTCATCACTTCTACTGCCTTTTTTGTTGCAAGTCATTTTGTATACCATTAATTTTTAAAAAATACAAAATTAATATTATTCATATTGTTATTGATATATAGTATTTAAGGACAACTTGGAGAACTAATTGATATATATTTTTTAATATTTTATTGCTTGCGCGCAAAGTAAAAGTTTTGTTACTTCTATATATTTTTTTAAAATATGATTAATTGTCATTTTCTAATTATGAATAAATTATTTTATATTACATGTCCTTACACTATAAATGTAATGCATCTCATCATCCATAGAATTTCTTAGGTTGCTGTTCCATTATGAGTAAATCATCTTAAGATTTTGCCATTTATGACATCTTGCCAATTTAATGACAACTTTAAAATGAATAATCCTGATTTGCCAACATGAATTCAAGTGATTGAAAAGTAAGACAACATAAAATGCAAAAGAACTGTCTTTCCGTGTCTCTCTATAGAACTACGCCTGGCTGCAGGATGACGATTGCAGACGACATGTCTCACACGTTGAAATGAACATTGATCCGCCGTGTTAGATTTTTCCTCTTGCTTCCTGCACTGCAACTGAGACCGTTGACATGAAATACTATTTTCTTAAACGAAGTAGGAGATACTAATGGTTTAAGGTACATAGAAAGTAAGAGGAAGAAGGAAAGGGAGGCAGGTACGGGTTTTATATAAGGATATTTGTATTAGACGGTCAACGTAAGGTGAAGAGTCCTTTTATAAGATAGCTGGAAATGGGAAAATAAGCAAGAGGATTGAATTGAAGCTGATGAAGAATTCTGTAGCTGCTCTTAAAGAGGAGATGAAGGGTGATGATTTTATTAATGGTGATGAAGGAGGTGGGGAGATTGCTGAAGAGGTGCTTCTTCTCTTTCAGAATTGAACAGTTTTTTTTTTAATTGATTTGAATGGCTGATTTGATTACTTCAATTTTGGATTTCTTGTAATTCGTTTGCAAAATTTCTCTATTATTATTGCTTTTTTGTATGCATACATACATGCTAAAAATTCGATATGAAATTTCCTAAGATGGAGAGATTGATTAAGCCTAGCTAGCTGGCCTTTCTTTTTTACTTTAATCTAGTTATTGCTTGTTCATGAATTCCTTGCTTCTTATTTTCTTTTGATTTCTTCTCTTTAAGGAGTGCTGTTTGAGATTAAAACTCGGTTTGATTGTAAAGCCAAGGTTTTATTTGACTTCCCCACATCTTTATGCAATAGGGAATTTCACTTTAGACCTACTTTTTATGGTTCGATTATTGCGTACAGACACAAGTGTCCGATTAGGACAGTAAAAAAATTTAGAGTGGTTCCACTCTAACAATAAAAAAAATTAAAAATATATTTCAGTGGTATTGATCGGACACCGCACGTAAATTTACATGTAATATCCGTATGCAATAATTGCTACTTTTTTTTTATCTTTTGCAATAAAATTTGGGTATGATTTGGAATATAGTTAATAATTTGTCATAAGACCACAAGAACTTGAGCATCTTGTTTCTTAATATTTACCTTTAATGTTTGTTTGACATAACGAACAGAAGATGAAATTTGGGGTTCTAGGTGCAAAACAAGTGCACAGTGGAAATACTTCAAAGCCATCTGCTTCCCCCAATCAAACAAATCCTGCAATTGATTACCAGGTTTGAACTGATTGCCCAACTTGTGCTATTTATTTAAAACATGTAACTTTCCAACATAATCACACATTCATGCTTTATTTTTTCTTCTTTCTTTTTCTATTTAGTAAATGTTTGGTAATCAGTGGTGTTTGAACCGAGACTATGAACTTCAGTTTATAGTCATATCTATAAGCAATCAGCAAATTTTAAATAGTTTATCTTATCATGCAAATGACAAGTTGTTTTGGGCAGCATATTAAAGTCTGATGAGATATTTTATAAAAATAGAGGGGTCTAGTTTCCCATCGCATGGTTAATATGGCAATAAATGGCTGATGGAGTTTCCAGCAGGAAGGCTATTTGAATGTTTTGTTAACTTCTAGAAATTAATTACTTAGCTTATCTCGAGGAACTTAGCAACTCTTCATGATCAAGTTATCAGAATTATTCTTCATTGAATTATGATTTTATAATTGAATATTATATTAAATAACTGATCCAACTTTTATTGTTGCCATACACAAACATGGCTTGCAACTTTAATGAGGTACTATGGATTTAATTTATGTGATATATGGTTGCCATACACTTACATGTGCACTAATTGCATGCAGGAAGTCCAACTTGAATCCACTAAAGAAGCGATGTGCGAGGTTAGAGAAGAAAATGAAAGATTAAAGGCCATCTTAGCTCAAATTTTAAGTGATTATCAGTCTCTTCAAATGCGCATCTTTGAGATCATCAAGCGAGGAGAAGCCAAACAAAAGCCAGCCGAGGCTGACCCCTCCTCCCTGTCACTTCATAACAATGAACACGAACTTGTATCTCTCTGCCTTGGATCTGGTCCAAGCTTCATGATAAAGCAAGAGGAGAAAACAAGCTGCAATGGCAAAGAAACGAATGATGAAAAAGATTATCAGATTAAAAGAGGTCTTGCACTTGGTATGGAATGCAAAATGAATGAGGAAGAAAATGATGCTAAAAATGAAGTTCAGCAGAGTAATAGTCCTGAAAGTAGCTCAGAGGGAACGGCAAACAAAGAAGAGACAGCGGTAGGGGATCAGAGATGGCCTCCAAGCAAAGCAATGAAGAATTTAAAATCTGAAGAAGATGAAGCTTCACCACAAGTACAAGTAAAGAGAGCTAGGGTTTCTGTGAGGGCAAGATGTGATGCACATACGGTAATACAAGAATATTGTCCTTTAAATAATAATAACTTGTGATGTCTTATATTTCCAATCAAATTTTGTCCTTTTTTATCAATTTTTTTTTCATAACACACCATTTAATTAAGAACTACTAATTCAATTTGTTTTGCCTCAATTATGTGTTAAAAATGCAATGTTCTTCTAACATATGGAACTGAAACTATAATGACTTGAGGGATTCAATTATGTGTTCTAATTATAAATTTTAATCACAGTTAGTAGCCTTTCTTTGGATTAAAAAATATAATATAATATAAATGATATTTCTAAATCGGTTTCCATAGGTGATAGTTTTACTTTTTAAATTTGGTTAAATTTTAATATATATATATATATCTAATCATATGTCAAAACAATTTATGATCATATTATTTTTGCAGCTACTAATAATGTGGCATGATTTCCTGATAATTAAATTGGCATTGAAATTGAACTTCTTGCAGATGAATGATGGATGCCAGTGGAGAAAATATGGGCAGAAGATTTCTAAAGGAAATCCCTGTCCACGAGCTTACTATCGTTGCACTGTTGCACCTGGATGCCCAGTCCGGAAGCAAGTATGTTCATTGTCTGAATATTTTATATCCTACAAAATATAGTTTTTTGCATACGACTAATTTGCATTTCTATTTATATTAAGGATGGCATATGTTATGTGGGTTCAGATTCTTATTGACAGTTACAACAAGTAAACATAATATATACCTTCGAACTTATTTCAGAATATAAATATTATAACTGTGCAATGGCAACTGTAACAATAGATTGTTAAAATATAAATTTGGTTTTAGTTGTTTAAATAAAGCTTAATTTATAGAAACTTATTCTAGAATATGTGGTAGGTATGAAATTATTGTATAGTAGGTGTGGAATTATTTGTAATCATTGGATTGTAATTGTGATGACACAATCCTAGCCAATAATTTAGGAGGTGCCACTAGTATAAATAGGGATGGAGTCTTTGAGTTTGTATCAAGCCAAGTAAAGGTGATAAATAAGAGTGAAGCTTCTTGCATAAGGTTTTTTTTTAGTCTTTGTCATATCCTAAAAACTTCTCCATTCCAACATAGATGACAGACAAAATCCAATATTTCTTTTTATTAGAACATGATCAGCTAACGCATATAAATTTTGCAATCAACATAGAGAAACATGTAATGTTGTGATTAAATTCAAAATTTACTTAATGAAATAGAGGACTAAAAAGGTGATTAAGATGAAATAAATTAGATTTAAAGAGGAATGGGTCGAAAAACATGGTTATTTATGAGATAGAATTTCCTTAATACTTTTTTAGAGATCATTTCTATTAATAAATATTCAATTAACCCTTGGCTATGTGATAAAAGTATAAGAATTTCCTTATTAATTTTGATGTTTCTAACTATCTATTATTGTATATTTTTGTAATTTCTGGTATGGGTATATTTAATTCAAAGATTTTTCTAAACTGTCCAGATTAGCTCAATAAATTTCTCAATGAGACAACTCAGACGGGCTAAGGAGCCAAAGTGGAGCCCACCCTATCTAAAACCCGTTGACTTATGAGCCCACCCTATCAATTAATAAAATGTATTTAAAAAGAAAATCTAACAATGCGAGTCCAAAACTATTAAAAGCATTAAAAATACTTTTTTATTATATTCTTATTATTCCTCCAAATTTTTTAATATTTTCTTCTTGTTGTGATAGCAACTGCGGGAATTTGTTCGTCCATTCATTTTGATAGAACATGTTACCACGGATGTTCAGACGATGGTGTGAATCACATGACAATTATGTGAACAATAGATCATCGTCAAAACATATGGTATCATGTCTGGACATAATAATTTCTCCTAACCCTTATGTACAGATTTAGGGTCCATTTGGGGCAGCTTATTTGGTGCGGTGGTGTTTTGAAAACGCTCCTCGATTGTTTGGGTAAACTGTGTTTTGGTAGCTTATGCGTTTTGAAAACGCTGAAAATAGTGTTTTCACACCGCACTTATCTAGGTGCGGTGACAGCTTTCAGGCATTGGTCTGAATTTTGCAAAAAAATAAAAATTTCTAATAGCCACCGAACCTAGCTTATCAACAGATTATTTTTTATCAGCTTATTAGCAGATTATTGAATAAGCTGCAGCTGCCTCAAACAGACCCTTAATTAATCATCGGCAGCTCCTATCCGTGATCGATTAAGCTTAGAGTTTTCCTTTGATGCCCCGAATTCTAACCACCTTCTTTAAGTTCTATTTATCTCCTATCCTTGGCCTATCCTTTATGTACAATGCTTGATCTGTAACAACTGAGCAACCAATTCAAACTTTTCAGATTTATCTCTAGCCCCTTTATCTTTTATAGATATCATTGAAATTAGCTTAGTCTTAACCTACTCTGTTATTTTAATACATACGTATGCAGTAAATAGGTTAGCATGATAAGTCACAAATACATGTCACAGTGCCTTGTTATTAAGTATATATAAACTCATGGATAAGTACTGCCCTTTAAGAAAATGAGATAATTAAATATAATCCACTTGCCTGTGATGTATCATCTAATTTGAAATGAAGACTTAGCAATGCCTGCTGAGTCAATGAGAATCATCTTTCAATAACGAATAACACAAAGATTTATTTTAGAAGTAAACCTAGTTGATTAAGATTATGTACTTGCACTTCCTTCATGCGTAATTCCAATGAAAACAGTCATTTTTATGAATTCAACCGAATAAAAAGGGAGCATACTTTGGTTAATATGATGAACATGATGATTCCTTCTATCATCCTCCTGATTGCATATAAATGTGTTAAAATACAAACTTATTGTCAGTTATTTATTAAAAATTATGACTAATTAAATGACATTAATTATTACTTTATTTTTTTTGCCAGATATTGAGTGCATCACTTATTTATAGTTACAATTCAATTTTTTGGACCTTTTTTCTTATAAATGAAGATATCATTTACACTTCACAGATATAATTTGCGTTATTGCTACACATTATTTGAGAATATGACAAAATAATCTACTATAGTAAGACTTTAATATGAGAACCATATCAAACATTTTCTCATAAAAACCATAGTTTCTGAAAAATGTTTTACATTGTCGTGTCAATATTACAGGTGCAAAGATGTGCTGAAGACATGTCCATTCTGATCTCTACCTATGAAGGAAATCACAACCATCCACTACCCATCTCGGCAACCGCCATGGCCTCCACCACCGCGGCCGCCGCCTCCATGCTCATTTCAGCTTCCTCATCCTCCCTTCCAGTGACATCGCCCCAACATATCACCACAGGTCTAAACTTTTCATTTCCAGACATCTCACACCAGAATGCTCAATTCTATATAAGCAACCCTTCTATCTCCCCCTCACTCTCTCAACCAACCATCACCTTAGACCTCACCAACCCCCATGGATTCTCTTCCACCTCCCCAAGGAGTTTCTACTCGCAGGCCAGCTTTAGCTTTTCACCTTCAGAGTCGTCGTCCAGCTGGAAAAGTGGTGGTGGGTATTTGAACCATGGAGCTCATCAACCATATTACAAGAGCTTGTACAGGCAGTCGCAGGAGTCATTGTTCCATTCATATGCACATAAGGTGAATATTATAAGTTTTAGTCA
>NEWO01000573.1:0-14314 GCA_003013225.1 Phalaenopsis aphrodite
TCAATTTTGGGAGAATAGAACTATTGAATGTTTCATCCTGTCAGTCTTTCTAATTAAGGCTTACATTCGTGTGAAATGATCACCCAAATAGCCTGGTAGATGTGAGGATTTAAGTCGTGATAAATGACAACCTCAGAATCTTAAAGCGAGTTAGGGCTTATATTGTATAGCAGAGCGATACAAAGGCCTAAAGATAAGTTGAGGATTTATGTCACACTAGACAAACAACCTCAAAATCCTATGGATTGTTATTTAACTCTAAGGAATGGTTTAGCAGGTGTAGACATGTTCTGGTATTGAAGATGATGGTGCTGTCCATAATGGTAGCTCCAAGGTCCTGGTCATTTCGTGTTTAAGTTTTCTCATGTGTCAAGTCCTAATTTCAAATCAAATTTTTCCTAAGGTTATGGTTATTGACAACAACTTTTTTATAAACCAACAAATGCAAGAATTTGACAGCGCTACTAGAAGATTTAATTCCTCAGCAACGACGCCAAAAACTTGACAGCGACTTTATATATACTTAAAATATAAGATAAATATGGACATAATAAATATTCAATAATTATAAAGTCACACTTATCAACGCAAGTATACGTATTCCTCAAGTAATATAGGGCTCTAATGGAGTCTTAGATATTGATCCCACAGGGAGTAGTTTAGAATTACGGACTAAGATTTTAGAAAAATAATACTTTAATCACAACAACGAAGTTCAATTTGCTTATATGTCACTAATAGACAATTGAAATAAATAGATAATTTTAATAAATAATAAATAATTAATGATACTAAGGAGGGTTTAATTGTGATATTCAATATATAAGAAAACATCATTCTCTTTGTCAAGAAATTATAGTGAATGGATAAAATAAATTAGTTCAATTTATATTGTGTCAAATAGGAGCATACCTATTATTTACCCTTTGGTCCAGGCATAAAGAACATGTTCCGCTATTGAAGATGATGGTGATGCCCACAATGGTAGCTCCAAGGTCCTGGTCATGTCGAGTTTAAGTTTTCTCATGTGTCAAGTCCTAATTTCAAATCAAATGTTTCCTAAGGTTATGGTTATTGACAACGACTTTTTTATAAACCAACAAATGTAAGAATTTGACAGCGCTACTAGAAGATTTAATTCCCCGGCAACGGCGCCAAAAACTTGACAGCGACTTTATATATGCTTAAAATATAAGATAAATATGGACATAATAAATATTCAATAATTGTAAAGTCACACTTATCAACGCAAGTATACATATTGCTCAAGTAATATAGGGCTCTAATGGAGTCTTAGATATTGATCCCACAGGGTATAGTTTAGAATTACGGACTAAGATTTTAGAAAAATAATACTTTAATCACAACAACGAAGTTCAATTTGCTTATCTGTCACTAATATGCAATTGAAATAAATAGATAATTTTAATAAATAATAAATAATTAATGATACTAAGGAGGGTTTAATTGTGATATTCAATATATAGGAAAGCATCATTCTCTTTATCAAGAAATTATAGTGAATGGATAAAATGAATAAGTTCAATTTATATTATATCAAATAGGAGCATACATATTCTTTACCCTTTGGTCCAGGCATAAAGAACATGTTCTGCTATTGAAGATGATGGTGCTGCCCACAATGGTAGCTCCAAGGTCCTGGTCATGTCGAGTTTAAGTTTTCTCATGTGTCAAGTCCTGATTTCAAATCAAATGTTTCCTAAGGTTATGGTTGTTGACAACTACTTTTTTATAAACCAACAAATGCAAGAATTTGACAGCGCTACTAGAAGATTTAATTCCCGGCAACGGCGCCAAAATCTTGACAGCGACTTTATATATGCTTAAAATATAAGATAAATATGGACATAATAAATATTCAATAATTATAAAGTCACACTTACCAACGCAAGTATACATATCACTCAAGTAATATAGGGCTCTGATGGAGTCTTAGATATTGATCCCACAGGGAGTAGTTTAGAATTACGGACTAAGATTTTAGAAAAATAATACTTTAATTACAACAACGAAGTTCAATTTGCTTATATGTCACTAATAGGTAATTGAAATAAATAGATAATTTTAATAACTAATAAATAGTTAATGATACTAAGGAGGGTTTAATTGTAATATTCAATATATAAGAAAGCATCCTTCTCTTTGTCAAGAATTTATAGTGGATGGATAAAATGAATTAGTTTAATTTATATTGTGTCAAATAGGAGCATACATATTCTTTACCCTTTGGTTCAGGAATAAAGAACATTGACTAATCCTACGCTTGTTTACTGAATTTGTGGCTAGGCTGGGAGGATACCAGCTCTCACTTTGGAGCTCCCATGTTCCCCTCACCTGAGGGCTAACATCTACACTTCAGCACCCAAACGATAGAACCAAATTGGGGATTTTAGGCTGTCACTCTAAAATCTCCAATTTTACGCCTAATAATATTATTTCCCTATTTATTTGCACCCAATTTCCAAGGGCTTTGACCTCACTTAATCTTGGATTTAATCTTCACTTTAGTTGTAAAACTCAACATATTTTAACAAATTAATTGGCCAGATTGAAAGTAAATTAAGATTGAAGTGAAAAGATCATCACAATTTCTTAAACATTTTCATGGCTTCACCAATTCAAATTACTATTTCACAAATCTGGAGACAAGGACAAAGACAGAGAAAATTACTCAGAACTCATGTGGATAATACAACAAAACTCGGAATTCATTTATAAAATCAAAGTCATATAAACTACAACAAGTAAATAACTTATCTCTGATTTCTCCCCAAGATCACTCCTCGAAGTTCCTCTAAATCTCTTCCTTTCTTTACAACAGACAGAATTCCTCTTCGAAGTAACAAGGTGGAAGAAATCTCTCACTTTCTCTCCACTCTTAAGATCTCTCGAAGAATTCCTCATAATTTTTACACTCTATTAGAAATTCTATACACTAATGGTAACCTCCAAGCCCTCTAGTCTCTCCCAATTTTCGGCCAAAATATTCTTTTAAAGTTGTGGATGAGCTTTCCCAATAGTTGCCTAAGCATCCCTTCAAAATTTGGCCTTATCCAAAGCTTGAGTAGGCATAACCGTCAATCTCGCTGTCAGCGGCCTCAAGGGTGCCGTCGGCGGGCTTCTGAAGAATTTTGTCCTGTAGTCCTGAGAAAAACTCACCGTCGGCGCCAAAGGGCTCCATCGACGGCCTAGTTCATTTCTCCACATTTTGGTCTTTTTCGCTCCGAATTTGCTCCTTTTTGCTTTTTTTTCTCCCATGAACCCAATTCATCATTCCTGACACAAAACATAAAAAATACCTTTATTCAAAGTGCAATATCATTAGAAACAGTATAAAATAGTTATGGAAATCTCAACATATTTTCTTTTGGTCAAAATCCCCCAAACTTAACTATTACTTGTCCTCAAGTAATTTTAGTACTATATATAAGTTATGATCTACTGCAGTAAATTTTTAATTCAGAAATACTATAAGTTTGACTTAAATAAATACCATAGTGAGATTTTCAGAAAAAATTTAAGTAATTGAATTAACTCTGTAGCCACAAGATTATCTAGTCATCAAGTTTAAGAGTTCTTGTCTTCTATTTATTTAAAAAATGATTATATGTTTTAATATTAAGTCACTTAGAATATCCAAAACATAGGAACTTCATGAGAACTCTACTAGTAAAAGACTTATTCCATAAATATAAGTTCAAAAATGTATTTAAGTTTTCCCTTTAGGTAGGCCCAGTGAAGCCAATTTTTTATTAGGCATATCCTCAAGCTTCTCCTCACTTCCATAATTTTTTTTTCTCTTTTTTCTCCTTTTCATTTGGATTGCTTTCAATCCCATATATTATTCTTTTCTTTTGAGGGATTGTTTTCAATCCTTTCTTTTTCCTTTTTCAAGTGAGGATAACTATATCTGGATAGTCTTTAATGATTTTGAACTTCGCTTTTCTTTCCCTAAATTGGAAACTCAAAGCATTTCTTTACCTTATAAATATTTCATAGTTTTCACATCATTGAGCCCCAATCTTTTCTTCTCAAATGAATTTCCAGATTCTTAATACTTTAAAATATATTTTCCTTTACTTTAAATATACATATATATATATATATATATATATATATATATATATATATATATATACATACATACATACAAATATATCTTAAGTTACAAAAATTAATTTTCATTACAAAAATATTTCCTTAAATCTACCATAATATTTAAATAGTTGCAAAAAATATAGTTACCTGAATTAAATTCACTACATGAAACCATATAAATAATTTTTGAAAATATTGAAATAGAAGACATCTAATAGTTAATCTTTTTCTTCCCTCCCCCAAACTTAAATTTTTAAATATGAAACAATACTGGTGGAAAGAAAAACTATAAGTATAAATCATACCTCAGTATTGTAGACATTTCTCATGGGATTCATAAGTCTTCAAATTAGCTTTACTAATAGGTTTCATAAGATAAACCCATTCTTCATCTCCACTTTCCACTCGAAAAAGTTTGCAAATTGAATAAATAAGTCCAGGATGACCTAGACCTCCACTAGTCTCACTCCTCGCTATAGTCAATATATTCTTAAGAATTATTCTCCCCACATTTATAGTTCTACTATTCTGAATACAGAAATTCAGAATAGCTCTATCTCTAGTTACCTCACTATGGTGATAGGTCGGTAACATGGTAGAAGAAATGAAATAGTGCCATGTCTTAGAGGTGGCATTCAACATGGTAGCAGAAAAATTTACCCGTTCTCGCTGTTTTATCTTCCATGATCCTTTCCCATCAGTGAGAAAGTTGATCAAATCATTGAAGGGGCCTTCCATTGTACTAAAGGATTCATAGTGGCACCTATAAGAGTCCGGGACTTCATAAAAAGTGTTGATGCAAGCGGCAGTAAACTCAATAGGGAATCCCGCAGTTGAACGATTCCGTCATCAGAATAAATCACATTGGTGTAGAACTCCTTCACAACATTTGCGTCAGCTTTATTGGTGGTGTAACAAAAGTTTTCCCACCTCTGCTCGACAATAACTCGTTTGATTTCTCCTCCTGGATTTTCAAAAACTCGATCTTGTATGCACTTCTTTCCTTTAAATATGGAAGTAAATTTTGTTTGAGCCATCTCATTGACAAAGCGAGACTCGTCGAATTCAACTCTTCTCTTTTGTTGTGGAGCTATTTCAATCTAATCAATTATAATAAAATTCCACAAATTACTTCAAATATGTAAATCATGGCTTCCAATAGTAATTCTTAGAGTTCATCATTAATATCCATGAATTTCTTCTCAAATTTTCTTCACAATCTAAAATTTTTCGAATATTCTCAATGTGGAAGAAATCCATGGTGGAAATCAAATATTTATAGCTTGGAGTGAAGCTCTTACCTAGAGATGATCAAATTTAGTGTCAAAAAGTCTTGAAATCGCTTCCTAATCCAAGATCTCTCACGCCCTAGGTCGAAAATGGCATTTTTAGGAGGAAGGGGATGATGAATAGTGGCAATTGATTGGTCAAAATCGTGGTTAAAGGTGTTTTTCGTGATCTCGCCATCGGCGGGGTCGATGGCCCCGTTGGCGCGCTCAATTGGAATTAAAATTCTAAGTCTCTGTAAAATCTCATCGTCGGCAGCGCTGTCGGCGGGCTCTATTTATTTTATCCAAATTTTGGATTTTTGCGATTTCGACCAATTCCAAGCCTAAACGACATCCGCTTAATCATTATAGACATAATTTTAAGTGACTAAATGATGCACTTAGCATATATAAACTTTCACAACACAAAACATCACATTTATATATAAATTCCAAGGGGTACAATATACATTACATAACACACCTAAGTTTGGTACTCTCTCAACCACAATACATTAATCCAGCATCGCAATCCAAGCCACAACACTCAAAACGCTGAAAACAAAAACATTCTATGCTTAGTCTCAACTATACAGAGATCTCAAAGCATAATTCTAAAGCAAAGCAAATACAAAGTTCAAATCAAAATACATAGATAGATAGATAGGTAGTAAATATAAATCTACTAATCCTCAGACTCGATACTCGATTCTCCTCTGAGATCACCCATTGATTGCGCATTAACGAAGAGGTTGTAGAAGGGTCGGAATGGAAATTCTTCAGTGGAATCCTCTTCTATTAACTTCATCCTCCACATCAGTCGTATCAAGCTATCTTCTAAATGTTCAGAGTGCTCAAAATGTTCCTTCATCCTCCAGTCTAAATGATCGAAGGAATCAGAGATATTATTAATCACATTCATGACATTTTCTACCTCCTTTTCCAAATTCTTGATTCGGCGCAGGATCACCAGAGACTTATCTGGGACTAAGGGTTGAACTGGAAGTGAATTCTGAGACACTTGATCTACTATAACCGCCATGTCTTCTTCATCTTCAAAAACTGGGAATCTTTCAGTTGGATCCAAAGACTTCCAAGGTAGCAGTACCTTTTCTCAATTTTAGTAGGACACTTGGAACTGACTGCAAAGTGAGAAAATTGTGGAAGGGCGTCCAAGCCCATAAGTTGATCCTTGAACGATCAAGCCCAAAACCAACTTCACAATTATAGATCCAATGTCGATCGGCAGTCCCCTTTGGATGCAGTAATTCAAAATGGCACTTTCTTTAGAAACTTTACTGATCTTCATTATCGATAATAGTTTCATAGAAATGAAAAGTGCCAATGTTTTGAAACGAGATTCAGGAGTGTTGCAGAAAAACTAACATACCCATTTTCTCTTGTTTCCCAGTCGTCAGTTTCTTCCGTTAAATATTTGTAAATCTCATTCATCTGGTTTCTTATTGGGACGAAATTGAAATAGTGGCAGACAAGAACATTTTCTATCATATATAATTCGTTGATCCATGCAGGAGTGAAAGTAATCCATCTTCCTCGCACGTAAACAACTCCTTGGTTGATTCCATGTAAATTTGCATAAAATTCTTTTTCCACAGAAACCACCACGGTGGTAGTAGTGTAGCACAACACTTCCCATATTCACCGCACTATCGTTTCTTCAAAAACTGGCATGGGATTGTTCAATCTGCGATTCACAAATTGTTGTTCTTTGATCAAACTTTTCTTCGTCAACAACTTGTTGAAGATTCGCTGCGCTTCCGCACTAATAAACTTTCACCGATTGAAAACTCACATTCTGGGATTATCAAGGGAATTGGACGCAATAGGAATGAAATTGGTAGAGTTTCACTTTATTTTTGGAGGGAAAATATGAACTAGAAATCAAATTTTTTAGTTAAAAAAGACAATTCCGGCCCAAAAACCGTCAAAAGTCGCCATTGGAATCTGCATAACCGTTAATTCACCGGGCTCGTCGTCAGCGGGGTCGAGGGTGCCGTCAGCGAGCCTCTGTATTAATTTTGTCTAGAATCTCGGAAAAAACCTACCGTCGGCGGCGTCGGGGGCGGCATCGGTGCCCAAGGCAAAATTTGTCTAGTTTCGCTCAGGTCCGAATGCGTTCCAATTTTTCTTCATGGATCCAATTTTTTAAGATGTTTCATGGGTAAATAGGAGTAGTAGAGCTTAATAATACCACCAACTAGCGATAATTTCAAATAAAAACAACTATAATCGCAATAAAAATAAAGATAGATATGAGTTGCCTCCCATAAAGCACTTGGTTTAACGTCGTCAGCCTGACCTATTCAGGGAAACTGTCTGTAATTTCATTGTCGGTTTTGGATGATTCTTGTTTTTCTAATCTTGACAAATGATCAACAATTTCATTATCAGTTCCCTTTCTATCAATAACCACAAGATCAAATTCTTGCATCAAAAGTATCCATCTAATCAACCTTAGTTTCACATTCTTTTTTGCATCAGATATTTAATAGCAGAGTGATCGATATGCACAACAAATTTAGTTCCAATTAAATAAGATCTAAATTTATCTAAAACATACACAATTACTAGTAACTCTTTTTCAGTATCAGTATAGTTAATTTGTGCATCATTAAGAGTTTTACTAGCGTAATATATAACTTTAAAAATCTTTTCATACCTTTGTCCAAGGACAACTCCAATAGCATAGTCACTAGCATCACACATCAATTCAAATGGTTTCTCCCAGTTAGGTGAAACTACAATAGGGTCTGTGATTAATTTATTCTTTAATAACTCAAAGGCATTTAAACAGTTTTCAGTAAATTCAAATTTCTTGTCCTTTTCTAAAAGTTGGCATAGAGGTTTGGTAATTTTTGAAAAATCTTTAATAAAACGCCTGTAAAATCCAACATGTCCAAGAAAACTTCTAACCTCTCTTAAATTAATAGGAGGTGTTAGTTTAGAAATAACCTGAATTTTTGCAAGGTCTGCTTCCATACCATCTTCCAAAATTTTATGCCCTAACACAATTCCTCGTACAACCATAAATTGACATTTCTTCCAGTTCAGGACCAAATTAGTTCTTTCGCGTAACTCCAAAACCTTTTCAGAATAATTTAAGCATGCGTCAAATGATGTTCTAAACACAGAGAAATCATCCATAAATACTTCCAAGCCATCATCAATAAACTTACTAAATATGGACAACATACATCTCTAGAATGTTGCAGGTGCATTACATAATTCGAAAGGCATTCTTCGAGAAGCAAAAGTTCCAAAAGGACTAGTAAATGTTGTCTTTTCTTGATCCTCAGGAGCAATTGGAATTTGATGGTAACTGATATATCCATCTAAAAAATAAAAATATTTGTGCCCAGCAAGTCTATCCACTATTTGATCTAAAAATGGTAAAGGGAAGTGATCTTTCCTGGTGATAGTGTTTAATTTCCTATGATCAATGTAAATATGCTAGCCAATAACTTGTTTGATAGATATTAATTCATTATTTTATTTTGTTTCAACAGTCACTCCTCCTTTCTTAGGAACACAATGAATAGGACTTACCCACGCACTATCCGAAATAGGATATATAATTTAGTCTCTAACCATTTCAAAATTTCCTTCTTAACTATTTCTATCATCATCGGATTTAATCTCCTTTGTGGATCAACTCTTGGTTTATATTGTGCATCTAATATAAGTCTATGCATACAGATTCAAGGATTGATTCCCTTAATATTAGCTAAGGTCCAATCAAAAGCTTTCTTATATCTTTTTAATGTATCTAGCAGTCTTCACTTTTGCAGATCATTTAATTCTGAAGATATAATAACACGTAATGTAGATGTGTCTCCTAAAAATACATACTTTATGTGGCTAGGTAGTATTTTTAACTCAACTTCAGGTGGTTTTATAATTGATGAAAATAGATTCTTGTTAGCATTTTCCGTAATATCCAACATCTCAAATCTTTCTTGAACATAATCTAATTCTTCATTTTCTAATTCGTCCAAAATAACTGCATCATTTTGTTCAAATTGTTCCTTCTCTACAAAATGTTCTTCTTCATCAAAATGCTTTTCATCTTCAAAATGTTCTTTAAAATGTTCAGTCAGTAGATGTTCAATAATTTTCATGCGAAAATATTCATTATCTCTTTCAACAGCAGGGTATTTCATAGATTTCGCAATGTTGAAAGTCACTTCTTGATCATTAACTCTCATAGTTAGTTCTCCTTTTTGAACATCTATCATAGATTTTCTAGTAGCTAAAAATGGTCTCCCTAAAATGATAGGTATTTCTTTATCTTCCTCCATATCAAAAATAATGAAATCCACAAAAAAGAGAAATTTATCCACTTTTACTAACACATCTTCTATAACTCACTTGGGATATATAACTGAACGATCAGCTAGCTGTAGAGTTACAGAAGTAGGTGAGACTTTTCCTAATCCTAACCTTTTGAAAATTGATAGAGGCACAAGATTAATGCTGACTCCCAAATCACATAAAGCTCTTCCATAAAATTTTTCACCGATCGCACACGGTATAGTGAAACTGTCGGGATCTTTTAATTTTTCAGGAAGCTTTTTCTGAAAAATTGCACTACACTCTTCACTAAGTGAAGCAGTTTCATTATCCATGAACTTCCTTCTCTTGTTCAGAATATCATTCATAAATTTCACATAATTGGGCATTTGCTCTAAAGCTTCTACGAACGGAATGTTTACTGTTAATTTCTTAAGAATTTCTAAAAATTTAGAAAATTATTTATTATGTTTGTGTTGCTTCAATCCTTGAGGAAACGGTGGTGGAGGTTTCTCCATAGTAATTTTCATTGGTGTAAATGGATACTCTAAATCTGGGTATTTATGATCCTTCTCTTTTTTGATATCCACTTTCTCTTTTTCAGTTTTTGTTTCTTTTTGCACCATTGTTTCCAATTCTTTTCCACTTTGTAATTGTATTGCTTTGATTTGTTCTTTTCCTTGGTCTTTAGGATTTGGTTCCACAGTACTAGGAAAAGTTCCTAATGTTCGGTTACTAAGCGCAGTAGCGATATGCCCTAATTGGTTTTCAATATTCTTAATAGCAGTTCCTTGATTTTGTAATTGATTTCCTTAAATTTTTAATTGATTTCCTTGATTTTGCAATTATTGACCCATTTTAATATCAACTCTTCCATAGACAACTTATTCTCCTTAATTTGAGTATTACTGTTAAATCTTGGATGATAAGAAGGTTTATAGTTAACCTTTCCTTAGTTGGATGAATTTCCTAATGGGTTCACTGGGTTGTTTGCCCATTGTTGATTTGTAGAAGAATTGTTATTCTAATTAAAATTTGGATGATTCTTCCAACCTGGGTTATAATAGTTCGAATATGGGTTGTTGAGTCTATTAATAGCATTTAAGGTCTCATATGAAGGTCGAACATCCACAAATTGCCTAGATGAATTCTCTTCCATCATAGGAGGTGTTGGAGAATAATTCATCCGTAATGATCTAATTTCTTTGTTATGGCAGCAATCTGCAAAGCTAACATAGATATTGCATCAGAATCATGGATACTAGCTACTCTTTTAGGATTTACCCGCTCAGAGGGCTATTGAAAATTTTTGGTAGCCATCTATTCTATTAATGAATAAGCCTCATTAAAATGTTTTGAC
The DNA here is from genome assembly GCA_003013225.1 of Phalaenopsis aphrodite. Taxonomy (NCBI): domain Eukaryota; kingdom Viridiplantae; phylum Streptophyta; class Magnoliopsida; order Asparagales; family Orchidaceae; genus Phalaenopsis; species Phalaenopsis aphrodite. The sequence continues at coordinate 11,059 of NEWO01000573.1, forward strand.
ATTAAAGAACCACCAGTTGCAGCATCTATAATCAATCTAAGAGATCCTATTAATCCAGTATAAAAAGTTTGAACTATCAACCAATCTGGTAACGAATGATGAGGACACTTCCTAAGAAGATCTTTAAATTTCTCCCAAGATTCATATATTGACTCTCCATAAATTTATTAGAACAATGTTATGTCATTTCTAAGTTTAGCAGTTTTGGATAGCAGAAAAGACTTAGATAGAAATTTCTGTGAAAGTTCTCCCAAAGTTCTAATAGATCCCGGTGCTAACAAATTTAACCACATCTTAACCTTATCCCTCAGTGAAAAAGGAAAAAGTCTAAGTCTAACAACATCGTTTGAGACTCTGTCATATTTAAAAGTAGCACACAGTTCTAAAAAACTAGCGAGGTGTAAGTTTGGATCTTTATTTGGTGTACCTCCAAATTGATTGTTTTGTACAATTTGGATAATATCAAGTTTAAGCTCAAATGAATTACCAGCTACATCAGCTCAAATGCCTTAGCTGCCCTCCGAGCTTTTCAGTTGCGGTTCTTTTACTGCGATTGAGTCAGCAGCGCAGACTTTGAAGTTGAGCCGATGTCAAACACTAACGGAGAGACACTAAATTCTTCATTTTCTTCTTCTACAATCATAATCTCCTTTCCTTTTGCATGAAAATGGACAACAGACCTAGCGAGTGCTGGGGAAGCAGTAGTTTTTACCATCTTGCAAGAAGGGAATTCTTGGAGACAGTTTAGGTTAAATTCAACAGAGGGCTCTTGAATTTCTGGAGTGGCGACTTTCACCATGACGAATGGGGCATTTCTGAGAACAAATTCCAGTTCATCGAATTCGGTCCCAAACTTGATGGTGGGAGCGACATTGTGAGTGTTACTGCTAATGGGAAAATTATAGAAGAAAGTGAGCGCAGGGAATGTCATTGCAGCAGCTTCAAAAAAAAATCTTTGGGTTAGTTATTTGGCCAACACCTTGTAATTCTAGTGTGACCACTAAAAATTAACAAAGGTCGATCTGTAGACTGAGCGGTCTTTATTTAATTTTCAGTTTGTGAAGATTTTAAAAATTTAGTGAAAATAGTTTGAAAGTAAAAATGATTTAATTAATTAAATAAAAAAGGCTAAAGAGCAAGCGCGACATGACATAATTTGGTTTAATTTGCAAAATAGCTAACCAAGATCGAAGGGGAAAGTGAAGTTTAGGACCAAGTCCGGGACCGACTTTACAATGCACAATGCCAGGGCGGAACTAGTCCACCAACACACCTATTGGGGTCTGACCCCACACAAAGAAAAGAAAAGCCTATTGAACTACAAAATCTCTTTATTCAAAGGTGATTGAACAACAGTGTTGAAGTCTGAAAGAGTTGATCGTACTTCCCCAAGAAAGAAATGGGTGAAGCATACCAACAAAAGAAGGGTAATTGGTCCATAAGAGGCACGAACACATCACCGATGTATGAAGATAATATTCTGTGATTAATATGGTGAGATAAGCTACTCCCCAGCAGAGTCGCCAGAAGTTGTCGACACAATTTTAGGTGGGTCATCCTGTGGAAGCTGTCGGTCGCTGGAATGGAAATCTCGTCTCTCACTTTGGAGGGACATTTAATTTATATATATATATATATATATATATATATATATTGAAAAATATGAAATCAAACTGATCTCATCTTTTTTGTAGTTTAAATGAAAAAAGCACTACTCCTCTAGCTATGTATTTATCCGAAAAATAAACGCAAGGCTTGAGGGCTAGGCTAGATCAAATAGACTAAGAAGTATATGACCTTCGTTTGGTCTGCGAAAACCATTTTTATTTATAAGTCGACAAGTTCCCCTATTTAATATGAAAAATTAAATATGGTTTATATTAAGTTGGGTTCCTAAAAGCTTCCTATAAGGGAAAGCCCCTATAGTTAATACATCTTAGATAACCAATGCCACCTAAGAAAACTCTGGATAAAAATCAGCGGATAATATCTTAAAGGAGTTTAAAGGAATAGGACTTTTCAACGAGATCAAACAAAGATGTGTGAAATGAGAATAACTCAAATTTGGAAGTCATTTTTTTGGAATCCAAAGGAAGATGAACTAGAAGATGTCATAGATCTTGAGGAGAACCTCAATAGCTTCCTAAACTATCCTACTGTTTGGCTTCAGTTTTGGGATAATAGAACTATTGAATGTTTCATCCTACCAGTGTTACTAATTAAGGCTTACATTCGTGTGAAACGATCACACAAATAGCCTGAAAGATGTGAGGATTTAGGTCTTAACAAATGACAACCTCAAAATCTTAAAGCGAGTTAGGGCTTATATTATATAACAGAGCCACACAAAGGCCTGAAGATAAGTTGAGGATTTATGTCACACTAAAAAAACAACCTCAAAATCCAATGGATTGTTATTTAATTCTACGGAATGGTTTAGCTAGTGTAAACATGTTCTGCTATTGAAGATGATGGTGCTACCCACAATGGTAGCTCCAAGCTCTTGGTCAAGTTGAAATTAAGTTTTTTAATGTGTCAAGTCCTGATTTTAAATCAAATGTTTCCTAAGGTTATGGTTATTGACAATGACTTTTTTATAAACCAACAAATGCTAGAATTTGACAGCGCTACTAGAAGATTTAATTCCCCAGTAACAGCGCCAAAAACTTGACAGCGACTTTATATATTCTTAAAATATAAGATACATATGGACGTACGAAATATTCAATAAGGAGTCCTAGATATCGATTCCACAGGGAGTAGTTTAGAATTACGGACTAAGATTTTAGAAAAGCAATACTTTAATCACAACAACGAAGTTCAACTTGCTTATCTTTCACTAATAGGAAAGTGAAATAAATAGATAATTTTAATAACTAATAAATAATTAATGATACTAAGGAGGGCTTAATTGTGATATTCAATATATAAGAAAGCATCCTTCTCCTTGTCAAGAAATTATAGTTAATAGATAAAATAAATTAGTTCAATGTATATTGTGCCAAATAGGAGCATAACTATTCTTTACCCTCTGGTCCAGGCATAAAGAACATTAACTAATCCTACGCTTGTTTACTGAATCTGCGGCTAGGCTGGGAGGATACCGACACTCGCTTCAGAGCTCCCACGTTCCCCTCACCTCAGGGCTAACAAATACACTTCAGTACCCAAACGATAGGACCAAATTGGGGATTTTAGTCGGTCACTCTAAAATCTCCAATTCTACGCCTAATAATATTATTTCCCTATTTATTTG
>NEWO01000573.1:56237-90721 GCA_003013225.1 Phalaenopsis aphrodite
TAGGGATGTTATTGAGCTCAAACGAGTAGAGATTGTCATGGATTGGATATGGCTTGGTTGAATCATAATTTTTTTTTATGTTTGTCTTGCTTAAATTCTTTATTGTTCATATTGGATTTATGTTTAACTTGTTTATATTAATTCAAAATAAAAGAAAAATTCAATACGTACATAATGCTTTCTATGGAACTAAAAATTAGATCGATACTTGATGTTTCTTATAAACTATAAGCGAAAATTTCAAATGCAGATGACTTTTATATAAAATTTTTAAGGAAATTTATAAAATTCAACTAAATAATTAATTAAATAAATTCTGAGTTAACATCTAATTAATTTATGTCAAGTTAAAATATTTAAGTCGGTCAAATATCTGCAATTCAGACTGAATCAGGCGATCAATCTGACAGTTTTCAGCCATGTTTTCAGCAAAGAAAATTAAATGCGACAGCTTTGGCACATGCAGAGCTTAGACGCAATGTAAAGCGTGGGGCACTTGAACACTTGTATCACATATATTTAACTAACTTTTCTGCTCCTATTAAAAAAAATTGCTCTCCATTGTTGATTGAATGCATTTTAAAGTAAAATGATTAGCAGTTTAAGCTATTGTGCAAAAAATCTAAAAAGCCATTGAAGGGATGATATCCATGTGTCTGGCCATATCATATTTTCAAAAATATTGAGATTTTTTTGTCTGTTGAACAGCATAGTATTCTTTCTATTTAACCGCTACATTCATGGGAAGGAATTTTGATTATAAAAATAATTATTCAAAAATTTCCCCAAAAAATATAAATATTATTTTTATTGCAGCTTACAACCTACTTATATAGGAGATAATCGAGTTGTTGAACTAGGATTAGTCTTTAGATTACACCCAAAAAATAGAGTGTAGGAAAGAAATTGAGAGAGACTTAAGAATACAAGAATAAGTTTTGTACATATGTATGTCAGTTAAAAAAAATGGCTTTACATTTTAAAGCTCAAATATTTATAGGAAATTAGAGTTGATTTGTGAAAAGTTGATAGTGCCCATTGCCATGGCAAGATATCCTTTATTTCTCCGTTAGTCGTTCTTTCTCGATTTGGTAGGTTGACTTGTTATCCTACTGTTAGTATTCAGATGACTCCTTTCATCCACCAGGTTTTTCCCCTGACTTGTGTCTGGCTCAGGTATGTTTACTTTAGTTTGGCATTATTTGAGCAAAATGCATGCATGCATACATACATACATACATATATACATATATATTATTTAATCTTGATCTGTCTTTAATTCACATCTCAAGGGTTAGAGCGTAAAGCAGGAAAGAGATTGAGAGAGGTGTAGATTAATGAATAGTAAAATGTCTTGTTTATTAGTCTCTTTCACATAAAATGATCTTCTGTTTATTTGGGAGAGGTTTAATATATCAAATTACATGTTTATCTATGTTTTAATGAGGACATTACAATATAGTTTAGTTATGTGGCATGTTTGGGACTATGGCTCGACAACTCTCAAACTTCTTTGGTTGTATGAGGGGCAGTTTTTTGGCAATGTCTGCTTTGAGCATGGATGTCGGTCGGCCATTGATGGTCTTTGGGTCGACAGTGATATCTAAATTGGTTGGATAATCTGATCAACCATTCTAATATGATTGTCGATCTTAATCCATAATGACGAGCTCTTATTAATTAACTGAGGCTACGCTATTGGGCAAATGATGAATTTTTGCAACCCAATAGGTAGCTCACTCGACAACAAGAAGAATTAAAGAGGTGATTTAGATTACTTGTGATATGGTTGCTTCTCAATCCCTGATAAGGAGCCTCCGGTGCATCTAAGGGATGATAGATGGTACTGAGGAGTTGTCCTCATGTTAGAGCTCGAACAATTAAGATGACTGTAATCTTGTGTACTCTATCTCGGACGGTTGCCTATGGCCGACTTTAACTTTGGCCTTGCTTTGGACTACTACGTCTGGTCAGATGAATGAGCCTTCTAGCGTTTTGCGGGTGGGTCCTCTTAATTGTACTTTTCTCCTTCCTGGAAAGGTGGATCTCCTCAAAATTCATGCAAGCGTATTCTTGATGTCCGTATTTTAGTTATTTAATTCTCTTATTTCTTAAAAGTGATAGCTGCAAAAAGAAATAGAAAATTAAGTACAAAAGTAAATATCGTTTATGTAACAAGCAAAGCAAAATTTATTGGAAATCCTTTATTTTCATGTCATGATTCTTATAAATAAGGCATAGCAGGACTCCATTGATATTTTATATTTGCTCCGCTTCTCTTTGTTTGAGTTGGTCAACGAACAAACGTCTTCATAACGAACGTTCCGATAAGATCCTTAAAAGGGAAATGATAATGGTAGCCTTCTCACTTTCTACAGTGCAGTCGTGCCCTTAGGTTAAGTGAAAAACTAGAGGTAGGGAAGAGGTCGGCTATTGCTTCTATGAATGACCATCTCTGATCAACTATTGCTTTGGCTTTGGTTTGGATTGTTACATTCGATTAGACGAAAGTGCCTTTTGGTCTTCTTCTAGTCCTCTGAACTGTATGATCTTCTTGAGATTCATGATGGTGTATTCCCAATGTGCATATATATATATATATATATAAAGCCGAACATAATTCTTACTAATGCTAAATATGTCGTTTATAACAATAAAATTTTATTCGTAAGGCACTGTCTTTCCTGTTGTTCCAATTAATGTCCCACGAAAAGGCAGTACGCCAGAATCACAAGCCTTTCTACTTTTTTAAGCTTTCAAGACCGGCGAATACGAAATCACATGCGTCAGCAGAATAGCACGAGGGTGGAAGCTCGGTAGTAGGCCCGGCTCATGTGAGCTATTCGGTGCTTGCCTAGTTGCCCGGAAAAAGTGACCGGCGACAGCGCGGCGAGCCGGTGACAGTCTTTGGGGTTCTGCAGTTAGTTGGTGGCTGATTGAACAATTTTTATGCGCGCCACGCCTAGCCATCATGATTAAATCAGTAAAATCATAAAATATTTAACAGGATTTATATCTCACGAAAGAAAATTTAAGACAACCGAAAACTATAAGATTAAAAAAGAATAATAAACTTTATAGAAATCCCCAGTGAGAAAAAATCTTCAAAAAAATTGGACTAAGAAAAAATCCCATAGAGTTTAGCTATAGATTATATAAAATATATGCCTTCTTGGTTTGAGAGTTCATGTTGGTTGGTCGAAAGTTTAATATCAATTTCTTCCATTTAATATTTGGTGGTTGAATCAAAATTATAATGAACGGATAGGCAACAACCAAATTAATGACCCATTAACCAAATTCATGATGTAGAACACATGCCAAAGAAGTCATCAGAAATATAAATTCAAGACACTTTTAGGGAACTCACTTGTCTATTTCCATCAACATTTTTCGAGAATAACAAAATGAAAATTTACCACTAACATATTAATTGGAGCGTTAAAGAAATTTCAACAATTCTTTTCAGCCCCGAGTTAGTGAGAAGGGGTGTAAACATCAAGTAGAAAGAACCTCTTCGTGATCTTATAAGGAAGATGGTCAACATTAGAAAAAAAAGCTTTTACAACAGTGGAACTCATTTTGAAGTAGTTCTCAAAATAAATACATTTTAAGGATGACAAACAGTACAAGACAATTAAAAAATAAATAAGAATAATATTATTTATGTGCATCATAAATGAAATAAAACAAGTTAGCAGCAAAGCCTCAAAAGTTGGCGATTCTCTATTTTTAAGCCAAGTGATAAGAATCTAGTAAGCAAATATTATGTATGTATTAGCATGACATTTAAATTAAATAAGTTTCTTCGATTCTTTTTTGATTCATTAGACTAAAGTAAGTCATATATATGTTTACTGGAGGAAAACTTTTCTTTGTCTAGCTGCAATTATAAAAATTTTATCATATATTCAACAAACTTTTTTGCATATTTATTATATGTGATAATAAATATCATATAATTTTAATAATGAAGTATCAAATCCTACGATGATCGGTGGAGACATATTTCTTAGTTAAAATTTAACTTAGGGTTTATTATGGTTTAGTTCATGTTTCGGCTGAAGTGAGATTCAATTGGATATAAGCCATTGGTCTAAAAGTTAGATCAGCAGAAGTTCATTAGAGATCTTATGAGCGAGGGAGAGATTCAAACTTAAAAGTTGACAACATTCTTCATTGAAGGAATCTTATGAGAGAGGGAGAGATTGCAAGAGTTCTCTTGAGTGACAACAAGTATGAGTTTATTGTTCTTCAATGGGTAAAATCTCAAAGATTGACGTATGTTCTTGTAACTGGGGAAGAATATTAGTGAGATTGTTCCAAAGTATTTTTACTTTGAAGTTGCACTGGAATCTCTATTTTTTGTCATTCTTTTTACATATAACTTCAAATTCTTTCTACCCTAAAATAAAATTTATGCAAATTAAAACTGTCCTTATTATGTGATTGTATAAATTGGATATCATAATTGATAGTTTGACATTTTGAACTTAATTTACTTTTAAACTGATCATTTTGGATGTTATAATAGGTTGTGATCTAATACAACAAAAGTAGGTCAGTGGATGCATTAGATTGATCTACTCCATTTAAAGAAAATAGAATATTGTTATTGGGATAATGCAGTTAAATAGGGAAATTTGCAAAGACATGGAATTTTGAATAGTTAGGAGAATAACTATAATAGGAAACCCCAATTTTCTTATGACCACAGAGAGGGGCTAAGAAAAGTTATTGTTCCTCATTAACAATTTTGTTCGAATCACTTAATTCGATCCCATTATTGCATATAAATAATTATATAAATTAAATTAAATTTTAAAAAATCACATTTTCTCCTCTGATGTCTTAATTGACCCATGAGTGAGGTAGGATAAAAATTCCAAAGTCATTTGAATTAAATTGGATGAATTATGCAGTGATAGAGCCTTAGGGGCAAATGTATAATTTTGGAAATTTGGTCTTAATTAACATTTAAGCTTAATTAAAGAAAGAGAAATGAGCAAACTTTGATCTTAATTAACATGTTCAAGTGATTGAAACATAGGAAATTAATTGGTAGAAACCAATTTAACTTTTCTTAATTAAAGGATAAATTTGCAATTTCCTAAATCTCCCAAATCATTAAAATTTGGAGGTCTATTAAATTAAATGATCCTAGAATTAGGGTAATGATTTTGGATGTTAATAACTCACTAATTTAATACCCCTATTTGGTGTTCAAATGACATTCAAACGTTTTGATGAGGAATTAATATCATTTAAAATTCAATTTCTTTTAAAAATTACTAATGTATCCATCAAGGTCTTAAGGGCTTAGTCATAACCAAGACTAAATCAAATCTGGTTAAATGAGAATTAGAAAAGTGAATGTAACTATAAATTGAACACCTTTAAAACACTACAAGCCCAACTTAAAACTAAAATATGCTAAGTGTGTTAATAATATTAACTTGCTCCTTTAAGGGTCTTCACCCACATAATTCTCAAATTAAATGACAAATGATAATCACCCTGCTCTTAGGGATAATTGAAACATCGATGTTCATTGAACACTAGAGGTATTTACAGGATGAATTATTAAGTAGCATAATAAGTTTAAATGAGCTCGAGACTTTTCACCAGGTGGTGAGAGGGAAGCATGGACCTACATCTTCCTCCTAACCTTCTGGATACCTCAGAGGTCAACTAAACTTAGTATGTTTTGCTTAATGAAATCATCCTCAAATGAATTAATAGGGGCTCACCAAGATATGATTTAGGGTTTGGTAGATCACCAACACCTTATTTCCCCACTTTACATAAAATACTTTTAATATATAAATGCTCTTACATACAATTTGAGTTTCAGTTGAAGATGACGGAAATACCATCCAGGTACGTTTTTATTGTGATTTACTTGCCTGCATTTTTTTTAGTTTCTCATACTTTACTTTGTAGTATGTTACTGTACTTACTCACCTGCATGTATGAACAAAAAAACACAAACCTGCATGTTAAACAACAATGTCACCCTGCATGAAAACAAAAACTGCTAGGACAGCTGCAAAACCAAAACCAAAACTAAAACCAACTAACATAAAAATTCTTCGCCACAACATTCAACATATAAAACAACTCAAAATTTAATCACAAACATCACAAAAAAATAATTGCAATTAAATTATGATGTCTCTATCAGATGATCGGGAATCACTTAGAGGAGGTAACCTACGGTTGCTGACGAGGTTTCCCATAGAATAAATGAAATGATGAAACTCATTAAATTGAGTTTAGTAAATTCATTTGGACTAAGTGAATCCAATAGAAAATAGTGATGATGGAACAAGGGAATCGTATGATCCTAACTGGTGTTGCTCTAATCAACTTTAACATGCCCTATAACACCTAAAGAACTACAACCATAGGGACATCTAATTTGACACCATAACTTGACACACTAGAAAACATGAACTCGCCACGATGAATAGCTTGGAGTTAACACTGTGGGCATCACGACCATCTTCAATAGCAAAACCTGTCTAGATCAGCTAAACCAATTTCCTTCCTTAGAATTAAATAACCAAGCCATAAAAGTTTGAGGTAGTTTGTTTATGCGACATAAATTCTCACCTCATCTTTTGGCCATTGTACAACTCTATTGTACAATATAAGCCCTAACTCATTTTAGGATTCTGAGTTTGTCATTCGTTACGACCTAAATCCTCACATTTTTCAATCTATTTGTGTGATTGTTTCACACGAATGTAAGCCCTAAATTAATAAAATTGGCAGGATGAAACACTTGAATAATTTCTTTTCAAAACTGTAGCCAAACAATTGGATAAACTAGGAAGTCACTGAGGTTCTCCTCTAGATCTATGACATCCCCTAGTTCTTCCTCCTTTAGATTTTACAATAAAATGTTCTAAATTTGAGCCATTCCCATTTCACACCTCTTTTTCTGATGTCGTTGAAAAGTCCTATCCTTTTGATCTCCTTGAAGATAATATTTCTTGATTTTTATCAAGAATTTTCTTAAGTGATTTTGGCCACTTAAGATGTAATTAATTATAGAGGTTTGCCCTTATAAGAAGCTTGTCCAAACCCAGCTTAAAATAAACCCTATTTAGTTCTTTGAATTAAATAGGGGATTTTTGTCGGCAAATAAATGGTTTTGCAGACCAAATGGATGTCATATATTTTTCAACTTATTTGATCGAGCCTCATTCTCAAGTCTTGTTTTTATCCTTCAGAATAGATATAGGGTTTGAGGTATAACACTCTTTCATTTAAACTGTGAAAAATATGAGGTCAGTTTGATTTCATATTTTTCTATATATATATCTATATGTAAATTAAAACGTCTTTCCGAAGCGGACGACGACATTTCAATTCCGATGACCGACAGCTTCTTACAGGCAACTCCCCAAACTGAAANTATATATATATATATATATATATATATATATATATATATATATATATATATATATATATATATATATATATATATATATATAAATTAAAATTTTCTTCTGAAGCTGGCGACGGGATTTCGATTCCGGCGGCCGACAGCTTCCAATGGGCAACTCCTCCAAACAATATTAGTGTCGACAGCTTCTGGTGACTCTGTTGGGGAGTAATCTTTTTCTCCATTTACATCAGGAAATATTATCTTCATATATCGGTAATGAGTTCATGTCCCTCATGGAACAAATTACCCTTCTTCCATTGACATGCTCCACCCATTTCTTTCTTGGGTAAGTATGGTCAACTTCTTCGGACTTCAGGACCGTCTGTTCAACCACCTTTGAACAGAGAGATTCAGGAGTTCATTAGGACTTTTAATCTTCATGTGGGGTCGGACCCCCAATAGGTGTGTTGGTGGACTAGTTCTACCTAGGCATTCTGCATTGTTAATTTGGTCCCACACTAAGTCCTAAACACTCCACATCTCCTTTTCGAGTCTGATTTGCTATTTTGCAAATTAAATTGAATTGTATCATGCTGCGCGTGCTTTTTAGTTCTCCTTATATTAATTAAATCTTTCTACTTTCAAACTATTTTTACTAAAATCTTAAAATCCCCATAAAATTAAATAAAAAGCTTACCCGGTCTATAGACCGACCTCTGTTAATTTCAGTGCTCACACTAGGATTACGAGGTATTGATCAAATAGCTAACCCTAGAATTTATTTTTTTAATTTAAGCTGCTGCAATGGCGTGCCCAATGCTAACTTTTCCTGGGAGTTGCCGACGAGCTACAACACCGCAATGTCGTTACCACCATCAAATTTGGAGCCAGATTTGAAGATCTCGATGTCATCCTCAAGAAAGCTTCGTTTATCGGGATGAAAATCACTGGTCTAGAAGTCCAGGAGTTGTCAGCTTTCCTTAACCAGAACTTCCTTAAGGACTTTCCTTCTTATAAGAAGGTGAAGACTACTGCTGCCATGTCACCTACTGAGTCTATTGTTTCCGCTGCTGCTAAGGGAAAAGAAGTTATGATCATTGAAGACCAGACTGAAGGGTTAGCTATCCCACCCTCAGTGTTTGAAATCGGATCAAGTTCAAGGACTACCCCCCTAGCCCGAACCCAAAGGAGAAATTGCAACAGGAAGGTTCAAAGGGCTACTAAATCCCATACTCCTAAAGAGGTACTTGTTGATGAAGATCCTCACTAGAACAAGTTAGGATTACTAGAGACCAATTCACTTTAGTGAGGGAGTTGGTTCCATCCCTTAATGGATACCAATGGGTACGAGAGTATCCAGAAGATTGCTGCTACATTACCTTCACTTCATGGACATAGTGTGGAAAGAAAGAATTCTTCTCCTATCACCCGAGTCGGTTCAGTTTTCAAGAGGCTAGCTGCCAAAGAAGGCTATTCAGTTAGTGAACTACTTAAACGAGTGGGGCATGCATTATCCTCTTGCATTAAGAAATAAATCTTAAAGGATGTCAAATCAGCCAGACGATCTCAAAAATCAACTAAAGCTTTGCTTGCTCGCGTTCTTATTTGGTTCCGCTTAGGAAACAGAGTTGATACTGCTATTGTCACCATTGATTATACCGTTACTAGGACCGCAGGTCATTAACTAGTTAAGTCACGTCTAGGTCCAAGAATTCTACCAATCACCCACTACAAGGATGTTCCTAAAGTTCCAAAGGAGAAGATGAAGAGACTATATAGTGTTGTATCTGGTCTGCACCATGGGGAGCATACTTTTCTTTGATATACCGATGTTCCTACCGAGACACCCTTTCTCAAAACATCACCGTCAAAGAAAAATGTATGAATACCCAAGGTTGCTGTACCGATTTAGTCCAGTGAGCCCGCGGGGCAGGATCATAGAATGAAGTCAGGGTCTGAAATATCTGATATTATCGCAGCAATTGCTAGCGAGATGGAGGAGCAAGTGGAGGGGGTCCAACAAGGTCCTCCAGATCTTAAGATAATCCCAGAATCAATAATCAAAGAAAAGTTCAAAAAAATTAGGGTCAAGATTTTTGAGTTGGCTCAGGAACATGGAGTTTCCATGGACGATGATGAAGATTTTGACTTCAATGATTACCTCGAAGAGCTTTTCATGGATGTCTATGTCATTGAAACCAGAGCCTTTGCATCTGCGCATGAGGCTCAACCTCTCATCGAAGAGAATGCCGCAGATGAGCTGTGTAAGGCTGTCTTCCTAAGGGACAAGCAAGTCAGCCAACTGGAGAAAAGGATGAAAGAGATGGTCGCTGCCATGACCGCCATGGCCACAGTTCAACGACAATCTCAAGTACCAAAGTTAGCCTCTCCAGAGGTCAACCAACCATAGATTATACATATTACAGATGAAAGAAGAGAAGTTGCCTCAGCAAACAGAGATGATCAATAAATGACAGATTCTCCATCAAGCACAATGTTAGAGAGGGAATTTAAGCAAACGATCAAGCAAGTTCGTGAGTCCTTAACCCAATCTATGGGTGGTGCATTGGTTTTAAAGGGTAGACCTTATCCAAAATAGTTTGATGTCATACCCTTCCCTGAGGGTTTTGTGTCCCCAAAATTTAAGATATTTGATGGGACTNCCTATCACCCGAGTCGGTTTAGTTTTCAAGGGGCTAGCTGCCAAAGAAGGCTGATCAGTTAGTGAACTACTTAAATGAGTGGGGCATGCAATATCCTCTTGCATGAAGAAATAAATCTTAAAGGACGTCAAATCAGTCAGACAATCTCAGAAATCAGCTAAAGCTTTGCTTGCTCTGGTTCGTATCTGGTTCCGCTTACGAAACAGAGTTGAGATCGCTATTGTCACCACCGATTATACCGTTACTAGGACCGCAGGTCATTGACCAGTTAAGTCACGTCTGGGTCCAAGAATTCTACCAATCACCCACTACAAGGATGTTCCTAAAGTTCCAAAGGAGAAGATGAAGAGACTATATAGTGTTGTATCTGGTTTGCACCATGGGGAGCATACTTTTCTTTGATATACTGATGTTCCTACCGAGACACCCTTTCTCAAAACATCACTGTCAAAGAAAAATGTATGAATACCCAAAGTTGTTGTACCGATACAGTCCAGTGAGCCCGCAGATAGGATCATAGAATGAAGTCAGAGTTTGAAATATCTAATATTATCGTAGCAATTGCTAGCAAGATGGAGGAGCAAGTGGAGGAGGTCCAACAAGGTCCTCCAGATCTTAAGGTAATCCTAGAATCAATAATCAAAGAAAAGTTCAAGAAGATCAGGGTCGAGATTTTTGAGTTGGCTCAGCAACATGGAGTTTCCATGGACGATGATGAAGATTTTGACTTCAATGATTACCTCGAAGAGGTTTTCATGGATGTCTATGCCATTGAAACCAGAGCCATTGCATCTGCGCATGAGGCTCAACCTCTCGTTCAAGAGAATGCCGCAGATGAGCTGTGTAAGGCTCTCTTCTTAAGGGACAAGCAAGTCAGCCAACTGGAGAAAAGGATGGAAGAGATGGCTGCTGCCATGGCCACAGTTAAATGACAATCTCAAGTACCACAGTTAGCCTCTCCAGAGGTCAACCAACCATATATTATACATATTACGGATGAAAGAAGAGAAGTTTCCTCAGCAAACAGAGATGATCAATAAAAGACGGATTCTCCATCAAGCACAATGCTTGAGAGGGAATTTAAGCAAACGGTCGAGCAAGTTTGTAAGGCCTTAACCCAATCTATGGGTGGTGCATTGGTTTTAAAGGGTAGAACTTATCCAAAAGAATTTGATGTCATACCCTTCCCTGAGGGTTTTGTGTCCCCAAAATTTAAGATATTTGATGGGACTGAAAATCCTAGACAACACATAGCATATTTTCGAGCCAATTGTAGCAACACAAGAGGTAACAAAGCTTTACTCTTCCAACAGTTTGTCAGCAGTCTGTCAGACATTGCTTTTGATTGGTATGTCGATTTGTCCAATGGATCAGTTAAGACATTCACTGAATTGGAACAATTATTTGTGAAAAGATTTTCCAGACCGCAACATCATGTGTCTATTGGAGATCTAATGATGGAAAAGCAAAAGCCCAACGATACTTTAGTGGATTACATCTTGAGGTGGAGAAAACTGAGCATGAAATGTGAACCTCTGCTATATGAATATCACGCGATTGAGATCTTACTCAAAAGCATTCATGAGCCAGTAGCTTTCATGCTTAAGGAACTCACCATTAAATCCTTTGAGAAGCTACTCAGTAAAGCCACCAGTATTCAAGAAGAAATTAAACATATGGATTTTCACGAGAAATCCAACGCAACCAATATATTTGAAAAGAAGTCCCGAACAGTGGAAACTATCGATAAAGGAAAACAACCAATGAAGATACATGCAAAAAATCCTCGTCAATTGTCATCACAACACACTCAACAAGGTCAGTCTAGCCAGTGACTGTCTCAGGGATGATCATACCGGCCAAAGAATAAGAAAATGACCATTGCAGAGCATAGAAAAGTGGTATATTCCTTCAAAGACAAAGCCATACTCAAAATGTTCAGAAGTCTGAGTTCAAACTACCAGATCCAAAGAAACCTAAAGAAGTCGACAAGAAAGATCAACCAAATTACTGTCCGTATCACAGATTACTAGGGCACACTATAGAAGAATGTTTCATCTTTAAAGACAGACTAGAGAGGAAGATTTCACCTCCATTCAGTGTCTTCAGCCTGCCAAGCCCGAGATGAAGATTTCACCAGAAGATCCATCATCATAAAAAAAAAAGAAGAAGAAGAATACCACTACGAAGATTGATAGCAAGGCGGGTAGGATAGGGGGTGCCTCTACTAGATTAGTTATCTTGGATTTGAGGAAAAAAATTCTCAAACCTTTGACTTTGTATGATTATTTTTTTACTCCTCCGAGGTCTTACGAATATAATGATTGTGATTTTCTCTACGTTTTAACTGTTTCTAGTGATGACGTAATCGCGTATGACCAATCTAACTTCGATATCGATCCCCAAAATGATCCTCAAATCGTACTTGAGTTCAACCAACTCACTAACAAAACCAAAGAGGACATGGACAATACCGCTTATGACAGCACCGGGAGTGAGGAACCAATCATCGAGCACCATGGTGCACTGCTTTCCATCAACTTAGATCTTTTCAACAAAGAAGCAACACTGAAAGATTCAACAATGATATCTCAAAAAGATGCAATTACAGAAGTAAACTTGAGGAGCAGGAGAGTATTTTTCCCAAGAATAGCTCCAATAGATAAAAGAAAGTAAATAATAGCTCAAGAAGAGCTACCTCCACCTCCTCTAGTGGAAGAACCACATAACCAAGAGAAAATTGGAGGGTCATAAAAAGTATATTACAATGTGCTAGCTCATCTTAGGAAGTTTCCGACCAGATAAAGCATCTACGACGCTCTGATTCTGTCAAAGGAAATGAGAGAGTCTCTGGTTATAGATTTGCTCTACCTACAGATTTGCTTAGCCCAGTTAGCCAGCACATCCTTCGACAAAGTATTTTTTTTGAAAGAACAGCATGGGGAAACCTTTATAGATGAAGACTTGCTACTCGGTACCACGGACCACAATCATCCACTCTACATCTCCGTTAACTTTGGCAGACTTGTGTTGTCTAGAGTTTTAGTAAATCCTGGAGCATCACTCAACTTTATGAGTCTACGGACATTAGCCTATTTGGACGTTGAAGCTCAGGAACTTACGACCGATAAAATGATGCTAAGAGGATTCAACCAAAAGGGAGAAAGAGCCCTTGGATCAATTACATTACTTATGAAAGTTGGAGAACTAGTAACAACCGCTAAGTTCTATATCATCGACGCCGAGACCTCTTTCAACGCTCTACTAGGTTGACCGTGGATTTACGAACACAACATGGATCCATCATCTCTACACCAATGCAATAAGTATTGCATGGAAGGACAAGAACATTGCATCAAGGGAGATTTATAATCATTTTCAGTTCATGAAGTTGGTATTCATGAGGATGCCGCCTACTATGCGCTTCCAAAGAAAATTGTTTTCTCTCATGAAATTATGACAAATAAAAGTGAAGATTCAAAAGAATCACAAAGAGGAAGATATTCAACTTCACTTCAGCAATCTCCGACCACTCTTTTATAGCATATTAGTGGGGTTTCTCTTAGTTTGCATATCGGAGGTCGAGGCCGAGACGTGGACAAGGAAAAGTTAACTCAATTGTTGAATGGACTAGGCTGATCATCAACATTGGTAACGAAGATAGTTCTGAAGATGAAATAATGATGAAAAAATAGAAGAAACCTCAGTACATGATCTCCTTAGAAGATGATGAGAAAAGCGAATATGAGACGATATATGATCGGATAAACCACTATGTGAACAATATGACACTTACTTCGATTTTCGCTTAAAAAGGTTGAGAGTTTAGAGGTCAAGGAAGTCTAAAGTACTGATTCAAAGCTAATCAAGTTTTATCGTGCTTCTACCTCTACTAATCTTGAAAACCATGTAAATTTGGATGATGATCCTAATGAATTAATGAAATTGCATTTTGGTTACTTTTCACCTTGTGTACAAAAGTTAATTCAGTAGGGGCATTTGCCAAAACAAATGCCAAAACAAATGTTCTTTAAGCAAAAGTGGATCAAAGAAGATAGTACTAGAGCTCATCACCACTGTCCGTTTTATCAACTCTATATTTCTGGAGAGACTACTGAGAGACAATAATTTGTTCCTTTTAATGAAGAGTGGCATTATGTTAAGTGTTAAGAATTGTGTGTTTGGAGTCATGTTTTAGTGTTTATGTCTTGTGTTTAGTGTTTGTGCCACTTATGTGTTTAATTATAAATGTGTGTTAAGTGTTTTGTACTTAGGAAGCTTTTCTCATCCAAGACTATTTGGAGAGAGAACTAAGTGTTAAATGTGTTTGTACTTGTTTGTGAATTAATATAAGTTCTTTTGTGAAAATTTGTGTTATTTTTAGCCTCGAATTGAATTAATTATTTTTGAGACTTTTGAGAGAGAAGAGAGTTATAGGAAGTAAAAATAGTCATTTAAGTGCTGTGAGACCATTTAGGGTGGTTTACTTAAGCTAATAGTGCATTCTACTTATAATTAAAAATTTCAAAAATTGTGCACTGGCGCCTAAGCGCCACATCTCGCGCTTAAGTGCGAGCCAACCTGAGAGGCAAGCGCCTAAGCGCCACTTACCCACACTTAAGTGGCAGTTTACGAACACCAGTTTGCGAACGGTTAAAAGTGAATTTTGGTCCAAAATTGCCATTTTTAACTCCTCTTATCGTCTTCCGTAACTCAAGTTTGCAATTTTGAGGGCTAGGGCAAGTGAAATTTGGAGATTTCTTGGTGGAATCAAGTGAGATTTGCTAGATCCAAGTTCCTTGAGGTAAGAGCTTTACTTCTATGCAAAAATTTTGGATTTTCACCATATATTTTAAGCTCATTTGGAAGATTTCAAAAATTTACTATTCATGGTGAAAAGTGAAGAAAATCTATGGAAATTGCTTGGGAAGTTTAGTTATTGCTTTTGAAAGTTTAATTTAGTGATTTAAACTCGATTCTTAAAGTTATTTTTAGAATTTATAAAATTTGTAGAATGACACCAATAATGAAAAGGAGCAAAGGAAAGAGCTCTTTTGATTCGAGCAAATTTGTCAGTTCAAAAGCTCGAGATCGATATAGCGATGCTCTACAGTCATGAAAATTGAATCAGGAGCAATTTTTTAAGAGACTGGGCAGAGAAGTGGAAGACCTGATAGTCTGCCGACAATGAGAACAATTCTATTATTTCTCTGATGTCGCTATAATTTATGTTGTAAGGGAGTTTTAGGCAAATCTCCCAGAGGCTAAGGACGATTGAGTAATGGTTCAAGGGAAGTTGGTACCTTTTACTTCTGAGGTAATAAATTTTTTCTACCATTTACAACCGGAGACTGTGTTTTTATACAAATTATAGTCCTACGAAGAATTGAACAAGATCATATCTTATTTGACTGTTGAAAGAGGAGTTTGGAAGATTGCAAATTAGAGCAGAGTAAATTTTTTAACATCAAAGTTGTGTGCACCATCAAAGGCTTTACACTATTTTATATCTACTCACCTGATTCCTACAAGTCATCTTAGTGAAGTGACCAGAGAGAGAGTGATGTTGAATTATTGTATTCAGGATGGAANCCTGATTCCTACAAGTCATCTTAGTGAAGTGACCAGAGAGAGAGTGATGTTGAATTATTGTATTCAGGATGGAAAGCCCATCAACAAAGGGGCTTTGATCTATCAAACTATCATCAGTTCATCTGCTACTGTTGCTGCTACTGCATGTATGGGATTTGCTTTTTTGATATTTTATTTATGCGAGCAGGCTTAAGTAAAGTAAGATTGTTGGGAGGAAGCTCTGTTACCTCTGAAGCTCCTTACGAAAGTGAATGTGAAGACTTATTCAGAGCATCCAATTTTTGGTTGGAGGGGAGGATTTTCCAAGAGCTATGGATTAAAGACATCTGCTGCATCTACCTCTGTTGTATCTTCATCAATACTATCTACTTCACGTGTTTCTACATCTCGAGGTGAGTTAAATGAGACTCGAGAGAAGTTATTATAGAAGATGATGACTCATATCCACTTTATCGCTAATAAAGTTCAAAATCTAGAACATTTTGCTGAGCATACAAATAATTATAATAGGAAAAAGAGTGACTTTGAGGAGAAATTATACCCAGCTATGGAGGGCCTGATTAGAGGGGACCCAGGAGTAGTATTTCCTCAATATCCTCATTATCCTGACTATGAGTCTAAAGAAAAATGGTATAGTAGCGATTTTGAGAGTGGAGAGGAGTAGAGACGAGAGATGATGTGTTGGACTTTATTTGGTTTGATGTATTGTTATGTTTGTGTTTTGTTATGGACTCTGTGATGTAGTACTAATACATATGCAGTTATGTGATGTTGTGGACTATGTTTTATGTTGTGTTTTGAATTTTTATGTTCTTTTGTTGTGTGATTGTTGTGTTAGATAGTATTTTATTTTTAAAATTTTAGGGTAGTAATTATTTTTGTTTTTAGTACTATGGATTCGTTAGTTTAAAACTTAACTTAATTTCATGTCTTTATTTTAAAAAAAGTTAAAAATCTTGCTAGCTTAGATCTTAATTTTAAAATTCAGAAACTGCTACCCTGTATTTTTCTTTTATCATGTTAGTGTGTTGTTTGCTTTTATACCCACTGTTTAGAAGTTTATTGAATCTCTACGTATTTATAAGTAAATTTTTATATCAAGACTTTACTTTAGGAAAGGAGAAGTGGAATTCAAAATCATTAAAGGCTTATCCAGATATAGCAATCCTAGTCTGAAAAAGAAAAAAAGAAAAAAAAAAAGAAAAAGAAGAAGAAAAAAAAAGAAAAGGAAAATAAAAAGAAAAGAAATGTAAGGGAGAAGAAGCTTGAGTATTAGTGCCTAATCAAAAATTGGTTCTACATTTGATCTTTTTAAAGTATAAGACTTGATGAAATCTTAAGCTTATAAATATAATGTAGTAAGTAAAATTATTTTTAATAAAAATTTTTAAGTAGAGAAAATAAAAGAACTAAAATCTAAATTTAGAGAACTTACAATATTTCTGAGTTAGATAGGAACTCATATTTCATAGTTCTTAAGATTAAAAATTCTCAAACTTTAAGTTGGTCTCATTTACTAATTATTTTTTCTAAATTGGAATACTATATTTCTAAATCTAAATTTTAGTAACTCCTTAAGAAACTCATATTCATATCATACATATTTGGTTTTTAAAGATTGAAGTGTCACTTGAGGACAAGTAACATTTTAAGTTTGGGGGATTTTCATACACCTAAAATATATAGTATTTTTAGACACATTTTTATACCTATTTTTGAGATATTGCACCTTAATGGAAGATATTTTTGTGTTTTGCTTGCAGATATAAGTAAAAATGGAAGAAATTCTTAGAGGAGTGAAAAAGGATCAAATTTGGAGCAAAAAGGTGAAAAATTGTGCAAAAGAGTTTTGGAGCCTAAGCGCTAGATCCGGCGCTTATGCGCAGATTAAACAGAGAAGGCCGCGCCTAAGCGTCGAGACCCCGCACTTAAGCTCCAATGGCAGTTACTAGACGAGTAAAATTGGTTTTCACAAATGTCGAAGAGTTTTTTGAGGCACCCATTGGCTTAATAGGTGGTTGTAACCACCATGGACGAAAATTATCATGAAAGGATGCATCTTTTTGGCAAATACATCGAATCAAGAAACATTATGAAGAGATCACAAGGCAGCTCTTGGAAAACTATAAAAGAAAGAAGTGAGGACCTAGAAAAGTGTCCTGAAAATATTCACAAATTTTGAAAGTTCTTTATAGCTTGTCTTCAGAACTACTCAAACTTTAAATTAGCCAATGTTCTTTATAGCATCTCTAGTAAGGGTAAAGAATATTATTCCTCCTATTTGGCTCAACACAATTTGCATACTTCCAGAAAAGAATTTTTATACTTATTACTGATTCATGATAATGAGAGAAATTTCCATATTAAGTATTTTTCTTCGGTAAAAACTTTAGTTATCTTTTTAAGTTGTTACTGTTTCGTTAAAATATCAAAAATACCAAAAATATTTAGATGTTAAATTCCTCCACAATTCATTTTTAGTTTAAGTAATTATCTTTTTAAAAATAGAAAAACTTTCTAAAATGCGCATATTGCATAATCTTCCATGTGGGTTGGATATTCAGGTCTTAAGAAAAAAAGTCTTATATTACTTGATAACGATACGTAAACTTGTGTAGTATCCTAATATACATCAATAAAAATTAAAAAATGTTAAATTTTTATTTTTCTTTAGGATCAACTTTTTGGTTTTTTTGCAAAATAAGAAAATATAAGTACAAAATACCATCAGAACTATTGTTATACTGTGCACAAACATTAAGTCGGGATCAAATTTTTGGCGCCGTTGCCGGGGAAGAAAACTAAGTAAATTTCTATTTTTAGAAAGTCTTAGTTAAACTTTAAATAATGTATCTTATTTTGTATGTTTTATTTTATTTTATGTTATTCTATGCGTAGTTTAGGTTCTGAAGGACTAGTGCCCTACGATTCTGAATTAGAAAGAACTTTAGAAAAATCTGAAAAACCAAAAAAATTAATAATCTTGAAAAATCCAAAAAATTACAGCAATGAAAAACCAAAATAATCAAAATGTTGAAATTCTTCAAGAGTTTAGACCTTTAAGAGATTATGCAAACCCTACTGTAGTTGAACTTCATTGTAGTATTAAAAAACCCACTATAGTGGCTAATTCATTTGAGCTTAAACCTGCTATTATCCAAATGGTATCAAATAATCAGTTTGGGTGATCACCAACTGAAGATCCAAATTTACATCTTACCAATTTTCTAGAATTGTGTGCTACATTTAAGTACGATGTTGTTTCAACTGATGTCACAAGAATTAGGTTATTTCCTTTCTCACTGAGGGATAAAGATAAAATGTGGTTGAATTTGTTAGCACCTGGATCTATTAGAACATTGGGTGATTTAGCACAAAAATTCCTTGCTAAATATTTTCCACCATAAAAAACTACGAAGCTTAGAAATGATATTACATCTTTTAATCAGTTTGAAGGGGAATCTATTTATGAAGCATGGGAACAATTTAAAGAGCACAATTAGAAATATTTAGAATCAACTTGGGCAAATTGCAAGTTCAATAAGTAATAGATCCCAAGGAACACTTCCTAGTAATACTGAATCAAATCCAAAAGACCAGAATAAAGAGCAAGTTCAAGTCGTACAACTTAGAAGCGTAAGAGAGTTAGAAGGTAGGGTTCAAAAAGAGATTGAAGTAGAGAGAGAAGAAATTGAAGTATCAAAAGAGGATGCTCCGAAAGATTCTAAAAGACTTATTTCTCCGCAGAAAATTGATTTAGAAAAACCACCACCTCCATTTCCATAGAGACTTCGACAATAGAAGTTGGATAAGCAATTTTCAAAATTTCTGGAAATATTTAAGAAGCTTACAATTAATATTCCATTTGATGAAGCCTTAGAACAAATGACAAGATATGTAAATTTTATGAATGATATCCTCAACAAAAAAAGGAAGTTTTAATGGTAATGAGACTGTTGCACGTAGAGAGGAGTGTTGTGCTATAATTTAGAAGAAACTACCTGAAAAGCTTAAAGATCTTGGTAGCTTTACAATTCCATGTGCAACCGGAGACAAATTTTATGGGAAAGTTTTATGTGATTTAGGTGCAAGCATTAACCTTATGCTATTATTAATATTTAAAAGATTGGGATTAGGAGAAATAACTCTTACTACTGTAACTCTGTAGTTACCAGATCATTCAATAACCTATCCTAAAGAGTTATAGAAGACGTTCTAGTGAAAGTGGATCAATTTATCTTTTCGCTTGTGCTAGATATGGAGGAAGATAAAGAGATACCTATCATTTTATGGTGACCTTTCCTAGCCACAGTAAGAGTATTGATAGATGTGCAGAAATGAGAATTAATAATGTGCATTAATGGTCAAACTACTACTTTTAAAGTTTTAAAATCAATGAAATACCCTGCAAAAGGTAAATATGATGAATGATATAGAATGGATGTTATAAGATAGCTGAGCAAATGCCATTTCAAAACTACATATGAAGAAAAATCTAAAGAAAAAGATTTAAAACATGAGTAAGAAGAGGAATTAGATGAATGTTTAAACCTTTTTAAGGAAGATTCAAGTTATGTTCAAGAAAGTTTTCAAATTTTAAACACTATAGACAAAGATAAATCTTTTTGTCCATCTATTGAAAAACCTCCAGAACTTGAGTTGAAATTACTTCCTGAACATTTAAAATATGCATTTTTAGAAGATTCCTCAACTTTATCAATTATAATTTCCTCAAAATTAACAAAGGAAGAAGAAGAAAAGCTGGTGAAAGTTATGAAAAATTTTAAGAAAGCCTTCGATAATTGTTAATATTAAAGGATCAGTCCTTCAATTTGTATGCAAAGAATTAATCTAGAAGAAAACTACAAACCCAGGGTTGATCCACAAAGGAGATTCAATCCGGTTATGAAAGAGGTTGTTAAGAAAGAAATTTTAAAGTGGTTAGATGTTGCAATTATCTACCCTATTTCATATAGTGCATGGGTTAATCCAATTCACTGTGTTCCTAGGAAAGGAGGAGTAACTGTAACTGTGAATGAGCATAATGAGTTAATACCTACTAGACAAGTTTCATGGTGGTGAATATTCATTGATTAAAGAAAATTAAATCTTGCCACTAGGAAATATCATTTTCCACTACCCTTTCAAGATCAAAGACTAGATAGACTAACTGGGCACAAATACTTTTATTTTTTGGATGGATTTACCAGTTATCACCAAATTCAAATATCTCCCAAGGATCAAGAGAAAATAACATTTACCAGTCCCTATGGTACTTTTTCTTTTAGAAGAATGTCCTTTGGTTTATATAATGCCCCTGCTACATTTCAAAGATGTGTGATGGTAATTTTTTTGTGATTTAATTGAAAAAGGGATTGAAGTCCTTATGGATGACTTTTTAGTGTTTGGAAATTCATTTGACTCATGTTTAGAACATTTATCTAAAGTTCTTAAGCGCTGTGAAAAAACAAATTTAGTCTTTAACTGGGGAAAATGTCAATTTATGTTAGTAGGAGGAATTATATTACATCATCAAATATCAAAAAATGGTATAGAAGTAGATCCTCCTAAAATTCAAGTGATCGGTAATTTACCTTATCCAACAAATGTAAGGGAAATTAAGAGTTTTATAGGACATGTTGGATTCTACAGACGATATATTAAGAACTTTTATAAGATTGCTAAGCCTTTATGCCATTTTTTGGAGAAAGATGCAATTTTCAATTTTGATGAGGAATGCCTAAAAGCTTTTAAAGTATTAAACAAAAAATTAATCACTGCACTAATTATAATTTCACCAAATTGGGAAAAACCTTTTGAACTTATGTGTGATGCAAGTGATTATGCTATTGGAGTTGTTTTAAGACAAAGATATGATAAAACTTTTAAGGTTATTTACTATGCTATTAAAATTCTTAATGAATCCTAAATTAATTATACAACAACTGTAAAAGAGTTATTAGCAATAGTATATGCCTTTGATAAATTTAGATCATATTTGATTGGAACTCATTGTATAGTGCATATATATTATTCTGCTATTAAGTACTTAATGAAAAAGAAGGATACTAAACTGCGACTTATAAGATGGATTCTTCTTCTACAAGAATTTGATTTTGAAATAGTAGATCGGATGGGAATTGAAAATAAAATTGCTAATCATTTGTCCAGGTTTGAATTAGAAAAGCTACTCTGTTTTGAAAAAGAAATTAATGAACATTTTCGAGATGAAAAATTGTTCACTGTAAATAAGTGGCGTGTTCCGTGGTTTGCTGACTTTGTGAGATATATTGTTATTGATCTTAAACCTTATGGAATGATATACCAATAAATGAGGAAATTTATTTCTAAATCTAAGACTTATTTTTTGGATGACCCATATTTATATAAATAAGGAAAGGATATGATCATTATAAGATGTGTAACATTAGAAGAAACTTATGAAATTATCCAAAAATGTCATAATTCTGATTTTGGGGGACATTTTGGTGTTCATAAAACAACATACAAAATTCTACAATATGGATTTTATTGGCCTACATTTTTTAGAGATGTTAATGCTTATATCAAAACTTATGATAGATGTGAAAGAGTAGGCAATAATTCTAAAAGAAATGAGATGCCCCTCAATTATATGCTGGAAGCTAAAATATTTTATGTTTGAGGATTATATTTCATGGGATAATTTATACGATCTTTCGAAAATTTATATATTCTATTACCAGTGGACTACGTATCCAAATGGATAGAAGCTATTGCTTTACCTTGATGTGATGCTCAAAGTGTTGCAAAATTTTTGAAAACAAAAATATTTGGTAGATTTAGGATGCCGAGAGTATCATTACTAGTGGGGGAAGCCATTTTAGAAATGTTATTATGGAGAAGTTATTAAAGAAATATCATATAAATCATAGGATTGCTACTGCTTATCTTCCACAGACAAGTGGTTTGGCTGAATTATCCTATCGGGAAATTAAAAGAATTATAGAAAAATCTGTGAATCTAACAAAAATGGATTGGTCAGTCTAACTTGATTATGTTGTTTGGGCTTATAGGACTGCATATAAAACTCTTATAGGAATGTCCCCATATAAGCTAATATTTGGGAAAGCTTGTCACTTACTAGTTGAACTTGAGCATAAAGCATATTGGGCTATTAAAGAGTTCAATTATAATTTAAAAGATGCTGGTCAGAAAAGACTGTTACAATTAAATGAGCTTGAAGAGATAAGGAATGAATCTTATGAGAGTGCTAAGATTTATAAAGAAAAGATGAAAATGTAGCATGATTGAAAGATTCTTACTAAAAATTTTCAGCCAGGGCAACAAGTTTTGCTATATAATGCAAGGTTAAGATTATTTCTAGGCAAATTAAGTCCAGGTGGATGGGCCCATTTGTTCTGATAAAAGTTTATCCTTGTGGAACTGTGGATATTAAAGATCCTAAATATGAGAAAAATTTTAAAGTGAATGGACATAGACATATACCTTATTATATAGGGGATCAACATAAATATAATGATGGAATGATGTTGGGTCAACCAGAATGAGCGCTGGTTAAGTCGGGTTGACGACGTAAAAGCAAACGCTTTGTGAGAGCTAACTCATAGTTATCAGTGTGTTTTTTCTTTGATTGTTGTTTTGAGTTTGATTAAGAAATTTAGGGTAGTATTTTTTAGTTTACTATGTGTTATTAATGATTTTTGGACTTTATTTAGTGACCTTGACATGTTAGAATGAGAATTTGGACATTAAGTTGACTGGTGAAAAAATGTGCACTAGCGCTTAAGCGCGACAATTTAATCACATGTGCAAATTTTGATTTCTAGAAGGTGTAACAGCAATTTAGTTGGAATAAATGTGTCTTGGTAGTTTCTAGTCGTGCCTAGAAGTTATGTGGGGGAATTAGGCCTATAAATAGAAGGGGTTTGTGAAGGAATTTCACTCTAAATTATTTTTAGCCCTAAAAGTCTAAGAAAGAGAGATTTAGAGAAAATGTCTTCATGGGAGATGGATTTGAAGAAGAAGGAAGAATCCATGATGAAGAAGATTATTAGTCAAAGTGCACAGGAGACGTATAACGGTTTCTTAGCCATTAGTATTAAAGGGATATCAGAGTAGATTAAGGAGATGGAGAGTAATATATTTGTATTAGAGACTAAGGTGCTTAAATTGCATGCTCATCTAGACCATATTGGGTGGAAACTTAAGATACAAATTTTCCATACCAGTTATGTAGAGGAAGCAGATAAAGTGATGTTCCTTAAGAAAAAGTGGATCGAAGAGGATAGTATTAGAGCTCGTCACCACAATCCATTTTATCAACTCTATATTCTTGAAGAGACTACTGGGAGATAAGAATTCATTCCTTCTAATGAAGAGTGGCATTAAGTTAAGTGTTAGGAATTGTGTGTTTGGAGTCTTGTTTTAAGTGTGTTAGTGTTTATGTCTTGTGTTTAGTGTTTTTGTCACTTATGTATTTAATTGTAAATGTGTGTTAAGTATTTTTTACTTAGGAAAGTTTTCTCATCCAAGACTATTTGGAGAGAGAACTAAGTGTTAAATGTGTTTGTACTTGTTTGTGAATTAATATAAGTTTATTTTTGTGAAAATTTGTGTTATTTTTAGCTATGAATTGAGTTAATTATTATGGGGAATTTTGAAATAGAAGGGAGTTATAGGAAGTAAAAATAGTCATTTAAGTGCTATGTGTCCATTTTGGAGTAGTTTACTTAGGCTAATGGTGTATTTTACTTACAATTAAAAATTACAAAAATTGTGCAATGGCTTCTAAGCACCACATCTCAAGCTTAAGAATGAGCCAACCTGAGAGGTAGGTGCCTAAGTGCCTATTACCCACGCTTAAGCACCGGTTCATGAAAACCGGTTCGCGAACGGTTAAAAGTGAATTTTTGATCAGAAAATGCCATTTTTACCGCCTCATATCGTCTTCCCCTACTCGAATTCACAATTTTGAAGGCTATGGCAAGTGAAATTTGGAGATTTCTTGTTTAAATCAAGTGAGATTTGCTAGATCTAAGTTCCTTGAGGTAAGAGTTTTCCTTCTATGCAAAAAATTTGGATTTTCGCCATGTATTTTAATCACATTTAGATGATTTCAAAAATTTACTATTCATGGTGAAAAGTGAAGAAAAATCTATGGAAATTGCTTGAGAAGTTTAGTTAGTGCTTTTGGAAGTTTAGTTTAGTGAATTAAACTTGATTTTTAAAGTTATTTTTGTAATTTATCAAATTTGCAGATTGACACTAAGAATGAAAAGGAGCCAAGGAAAGAGCCCATTTGATTCGAGTAAATTTTTCAGTTCAAAAGCTCAGGATCGATATAGTGACGCTCTACAGTCACAAAAATTGATTCAGGAGTGATGTTTTAAGAGTCCAGGTGGAGAAGTGGAAGACATGAAAGTCTGTTGACAGCGGGAACAATTCTATTATTTCTCTGCTGTCGATGTAATTTCTGTTGTAAGGGAGTTTTATGCAAATCTTCCAGAGGCTGAGGACGATCGAGTTATGGTTTGAGGGAATTTGAAACCTTTTACTCTAGAGGTAATCAACTTGCTTTACAATTTACCATAGAAGATTTTGTGTTTTTTTGTGAATTATAGTCCTACAGAAGGAAAATTGACGAGATTATATCTTATTTGACTGTTGGAAGAGGACTTTGGAAGATTACAAATGAGAGGAGAGTAAATTTTCTAACGTCAAAGTTGTGTGCACCATCAAGGGCTTGGAACTATTTTAAATCTGCTCGTCTGCTTCTTACAAGTCATCTCAGCCAATGGCTTAGATCTTAATTTTAAAATTCAGAAACTGCTACCCTGTATTTTTCTTTTATCATGTTAGTATGTTGTTTGATTTTATACCTATTGTTTAGAAGTCTATTGAATCGCTACATGTTAAACTAAAATAAATTGTTAGAAAATTTGATCAAAATTAATTTTACTCCTATCTTTAGTTTTATACTTGTATAATTAGGATGTAAAAATTCCTGTTAACATGTTATTTCAATTTCCATTCATGCCTATATAATTATCTGATGCTAAACTATTTAATCTTTAAAAAAAAAATAAGTTTGGGGGAGGGATGAAAAATATTTTCAAAACTTAAATTTTACTTGTTCTCAAATAAATTACAAATGAATTTGAATTTTAAAAGAAAAATTGATTATGTAGATGAACTTATATTAGGGAAGTAAAATTTGATTTTAAAAATGAGTAAGAAAATTTAGTTAAAATTTTAAGTAAAAAAGAAAAACTTTAAGTAAAAAATTTTTAGTATAGAAAATGATTAATATATGTGACTATCTTTAGTAAGAAAAACTCTATTTTTAAAAAATTTAGATAATTTAGACTTTTATTTTTAATACTTAAATTTCTTTTATTAAAATGATTTTCAAACTATTATTATATTTATAAGTAAAAGTTTTATATCAAGACTTTACTTTAGGAAAGGAGAAGTGGAATTCAAAATCATTAAAAGCCTATCCAGATATAGTAACCCTTGCATGAAAAAAGAAAAAAAGAAGAAGAAAAAAGAAAAAGAAAAAAAGAAAAAGAAAAAGAAAAGAAAATGAAAAAGTAAAGAAAAAGAAAGAAATGTGAGGGAGTAGAAGCTTGAGGATTAGTGCCTAACCAAAAATTTGTTCTACATTTGGTCTTTTTAAAGTCTAAGACTTAATAAAAATCTTAAGCTTATAAATATAATATAGTAAGTAAAATTATTTTTAATAAAAATTTTTAAGTAGAGAAAATGAAAGAACTAAAATCTAAATTTTGAGAACTTACAATATTTTTGAATCAGAGAGGAACTCAAATTTTCATAGTTCTTACCATTAAAAATTTTCAAACTTTAAGTTGGTCTCATTTACTAATTATTTTTTTTAAATTGGACTACTATATTTCTAAATCTAAATTTTAGTAACTCCTAAATAAACTCATATACATATCATACATATTTGGTTTTTAAAGATTGAAGTATCACCTGAGGACAAGTAACATTTTAAGTTTGGGGGATTTTGATACACCTAAAATATATAGTGTTTTTAGACTCATTTTTATGCCTATTTTTGAGATATTGCACTTTAATGAAAGATATTTTTGCATTTTTCTTGCAGATACAAGTAAAAAAGGAAAAAATGCTTAAAGGAGTGAACAAGATTAAATTTGGAGCAAAAAGGTGAAAATTGTGCAAAAGAGTTTTGGCGCCTACGCTCCAGATCTGGTGCTTAAGCACGATTAAACAGAGAAGGCCGCGCCTAAGCACTGAGACCC
The DNA here is from genome assembly GCA_003013225.1 of Phalaenopsis aphrodite. NCBI lineage: Eukaryota > Viridiplantae > Streptophyta > Magnoliopsida > Asparagales > Orchidaceae > Phalaenopsis > Phalaenopsis aphrodite. The sequence continues at coordinate 83,180 of NEWO01000573.1, forward strand.
CATGCTTAGCCACCAGTGGCAGTTATTAGACTAGTAAAATCAGTTTTAACAAATTTCAAAGAGGTTTTTGAGGCACCCATTGGCTTAATAGGTGGTTGTAAGGACCATGAACAAAAATTATCATGAAAGGATTCGTCTCTTGGGCAAATACATCAAATCAAGACACATTTTGAAGAGATCCCAATGAACCTCTTGGAAAACATTAAAAGAAAGAAGAGAGGACTTAGAAAAGAGTTCTTAAAATATTGACAAGTTTTGAAAGTTCTTCTCTAGGGAGTTAGTTTGGAGAGATTTTCAGGAACCATTTTTTTTTACTTTATCCTTTTTGTTATTTTGTTTTGAGTGATTGTAAAAGAGAAGAGATTCATTGGAACTTCAAGAGTTTGGTGGAGGACTTGAGATATTTTTTTATCTTTTTGTTTTAGACTACTTTTGGTTTTAATTGAGACTTGTTGTTGAATTGACAATGATTTCTTCTTTTAAATTAAAGTGTGGTTTTGTTTTATCCATAGATTCTGAGTAGTTTTCTTTATCTTTCTTCTTAAAATGATAAGTAATTAAGTTTTTTATGGAAGTTGTGGAGAGTATTGATCTTTGATATTGGAAGAAGTTGTGATGATTTAAATCCATGCACTTCATTTACTTCTTGATTTGGCCAATCCAAATGTTAAAATTTGTTCTGAGAACATGTAAAAACCGGGATGGTATTGTCTCAGTTAACAATTGGAAAGAATCACATGAGGTTTTATGAATGAGAATATAGTTCATATGATTGAGTGCAAATAAATACGAAAATATTCATTGATGGGTGTAGAGTTAGAGGACTTTAAAGTGATAGGTTGAAGCCCCCAACTTAGTTTATTATTTTAGGTTCTGATATGAGAATGTTAGCCCCAGGTGGAGGGAATCGAGGGAACTTTAGAGTGAGAGATAGTATCTTCCCTGCCTAGCCGGTCTTCAGAACTATTCAAACTTTAAATTAGCCAATGTTCTTTATAACATCTCTAGTAAGGGTAAAGAATATTATTGCTCATATTTGGCACAACACAAGTTACATACTTTCGCAACAAAATTCCTATACTTATTACTGTTTCATGATAAGAAAAAAATTTTCATATTAAGTACTTTTCTTATACAAAAACTTTAGTTATCTTTTTAAGTTATTACTGTTTCGTTAAAATTTCAAAAATACCACAAATATTTAAATTTTAAATTCCTCTGAAATTCATTTTTAGTTTAAGTTATTATCTTTTTAAAAATAAAAAAACTTTCTAGAAAGTGCATGTTGCATAATCTTTCTTGTGGGTTCAATATTCAGGTTTTAATCAAAAAGTCCTATATTACTTGATAATGATACATATACTAGCGTAGTATCCCAATATAAATATATATAAATTAAAAAATTTAAAATCTTATTTTCTTCAGGACCAAGTTTTTAGTTTTATTGCAAAATAAGGAAATATAGGTAAAAAATATCATCAGAACTATTGCTATACTATGCATAAGCAATAAGTAGGGGATCACTGATCAACTAATAGAAAATGCTCTGTCGGAATTTGAGGAGGAAATTAAATCAACTGTTGATGAACAAAAGAAAATCAACCTTAGGACGGAAGAACAACCTTGACCCACATTTGAACAAAGCGTGTCCAAAAGATGAAGTCCCATTACCGATACCAGAAATGATTGTAGACATCGCTTCGACACATGAGATTTTCTCTTTCATGGATGGATCATAGGGGTACAACCAAATCAAGATGGCTCCCGAGGATGCAGCTCTTACAGCCTTCAGAACGCTTATTGAAATTTTCTGTTACACAGTGATGCTGTTTGGATTGAAGAACACTGAAGCAACATATCAACATGCAATGACAAAGATTTTTTATGATCTTATTCACAATCAAGTGGAATGCTACGTGGAATATTTGTTCATCAAGAGCAAACAAAAAATAGACCATTTGTATGATTTGAGGATTATGTTCAGACGGTTACGACGACATAACCTTAAAATGAATCCCTTAAAGTGCGCCTTTGGTGTTACCTCCAGGAAGTTTCTAGGATTCGTAGTCTGTCATTGAGAAATCGAGATTGACCCAAATAAAATTAAAGTTATCTTAGAAATGCCTCCTCCTAAAACTTTGAAACAACTACGTTCCTTTCAAGGGAGGTTGGCATATCTGAGACACTTTATTTCTAATCTCTTAGATATGTGTCAGCCCTCCCAACATTAATTAAGAATGATGCCAAATTCATTTATGAAGAGAAATGTCAGCGGGCCTTTAAGGACGTTAAGCAATATTTAATGACACCTCTTGTTTTGGCAGCCCCTATCCCAGGGAAACCATTGATACTTTATACCACAACCTTAGACGACTCTCTGGGAGCCCTCTTGGCCCAAGTCAATGAAGAGGGTAAAGAAAACACACTCTACTACTTGAGTCATCATCTGATACCGACAGAAGTAAGGTATCCACCTATTGAGAAGCATATTCTGACTTTAATTTTCACTGCTCAAAAGCTTAGACATTGCATGCTCTCTCATAAGATTACCCTAATTTCAAAAGTTAATACGTTGTAATATTTGATGGCCCGACCAACACTCTTTGGACGTCTAGCAAGATGGTCAGTGATTTTATTACAATTTCATATAACTTTTGTTCCCCTTCGTGTTATCAAGGGACAGATTCTAGCAGACTTTCTCACTGCACAGCCACTGCAAGCTGAGTCCCCTCTCAACGATGAACTACTAGATGAACATATACTACAAATTGAATTCTCTAGTGCACAACACTAGGAAATGTACTTCGATGGTGCTTCATCAGCCAGGATAGACAAATGATCTGAGAAAGTTATATCAGGCAAAATAGGGATCAATTTGATCTTTATCATGTCAGATAAGGGTATGTTAAGGTTCTCATACCACCTGACAGAGCCGTGCACCAACAATGAAGCAGAATATGAAGCCCTAATCACCGGATTGGAGTTGGTAATCTCGATGGGTATAACAAACACTGCCATCTATGGCGACTCTTAGCTCGTCATCCAACAGATTGCCGAACAATACAAAATCATGAAACCAAGATTTGCATAATACCATAAGTACACGATGAAGCTGCTGGAGCAGATCCCCAATTTGACTTTCTATTGAATTACAAATGGAGATAATGCTCATGCTGACACTCTAGAAAAACTTGCAAAAGAACCGGCGTGTCCCCTAAAGGATTCCATTGAAATCAGAGTACAAGGAAGACAAGTTCTGTCTCAAATTGACCTCGACAATCTACACAATATCAGAAAAGAATGAACAACGATTGCAGTTGCCGACATCAATCAAGATTGGCATAAGCCATTACTAGATTATTTGCATACTGGAAAGCTGCCAGAGGAGAAGTCTGAGGTACATCACATTATGAAAAGGGCTATGTCATATGCCATAGTTGGTGATGTCCTCTATAGGAGATCATTCAACTAGATGTGGCGACGATGTTTAACTAAAGACGAAGTACAAAACATTGTCAAAGAAGTACATGTTGGATTGTGTGGCACTCACCAGTCTGAGAGGAAGATGAAAATAAAAATCAAAAGACTTGGATATTATTGGACAGCAATGATGTCTGATTTCATGGATACAACCAAGAGATGTCACAAGTGCCAAGTGCATGGGGGGTCTTGCACCAACCTCAGAATGTGCTACACCCAACTATCACCTCGTGGCCATTCGAGAGTTGGGGCATGAACATAATAGGTCTGATAGACCCTCCATCTTCCAGAAGACACAAGTTTATACTTGTCACTATAGACTATTTCTCTAAATGGGTAGAGGTAATACCGTTATGAGAGGTTACAACACAACACATCCTTCAATTCTTCAAATGCCAAATTTTCTACCGTTATAGAGTACCACGAAGAATAATTTTTGATAATGGGACAGCTTTTAAAAGCACCAAAATCAACAATTTTATCAAAAGACACGGGATAGATTGGAGATACTCTACAATTTACTATCCCAAAGCAAATGGCCTGGTCAAAGCCTTCAATAAGACATTAGTACAGATTTAAAAAAAAAAACACAAGATGAAAACAAAAGAGATTGGCACAACAAACTGTTAGAAGCTTTGTGGGTCTACCGGATGATGTTCAGGACTCCCACTCAATGTACACCCTACATGCTTGTGTACGGGTCCGAGGCCGTGCTTCCACTAGAAATTTAGACACCGTCTCTTAAAGTCGTTATTTCCAACCAACTCACGACAGAAGAAAGTGCAAAACTCAGACTTGAAGAACTAGAGAGTCTTGACGAGAAACTACTTGAAGCACAATAACATTTAGAACTTTATCAGGCAAAGTTGATATAAGCTCTTAACAAATTTGTCCACCTAAGGACATTCAAAGTTGGTGACCTCGTACTCGTGCTCAAAAGGCCTATTCTTGCACGTCGTAAGATAGGTGGAAATTTTGAGCCAACTTGGGAGGGACCTTTTGTCGTAGAAAAGGTCTATGTAGGAGGAGCCTACCAATTAGTAGATTTCCTTGGTGAAAGACCCATGGTACCAATCAACGGACGATACCTGAAGACATACTAAACAAGCTGACTTTGCTTGACTTCACTTGATTTGAAATTTTGAAAATTTTGAAATTTGGATTTCTTTGGGGTTATCTATGTGGCCAAATGTCTGTGACCGGGTCCAAAATTCTTAGAATAAGATTAACCTCAACATAATGAAAATTTTTAAAAATTACACATTTCAGTTTTCACTTTTTTAAAACTTAATATATTACTAAAATAAAACAAAATCTACACACAAATAAATGACTTTTCTGACCAAAATAATCTAAAATTTTCTTTAAGAAATACTTTGTTTTGTTCTTGTTCATGCTAAGTTTCAGCTCACTAACATTTTTTGTTTCATCTAAAGAGAAATGTCAGGCCAGAGGCCGGTCTTTGCCTTGAAAGATGGCTGGAACCTCACACTCAATAAGGAGATGGCGCCACAGGGCGACACTATAAACTTTGACATGGAATTTAATCAAGTCGACATGGATTATGAGGGGCCTCTAATGGATGTCATCAGCCAACAGGAAAAAGAAGGGATGCCCTCACTTATAAGGTTGAACACTAAAGAAAATTCTTCACAAAAGGGAAAGAATGAGATGGTACGATAGGACCCGATGGAGGGGCCCAACTGCCTACCGTCCATGATAGCTACGCCGACTGGAGGCCTAGTTGCTGCAAATAATGGAAGACTTACAGAAGCTCGATTATGAAGAACTCAATGTAGAAATGCTAGCTGCCAAAAGCAGATTGCTTTCTGATGAGAAGAAAAAAGATGCCAGAAAGAGATGGAGAACTTGCATACTCCTATTTCTGAAGGGAACATTTATGATCCAGGCATGAGAGAGACCTCTTACAGCCTGCCTGCTACAGATAATGAGTCAAGATTTGTTTCAAAGCTAGAAATACTACCAGCTTAAGATGTTCTGTGTACGGGCTGCCCTACCTGCAACACCGAGATACCAGCATGAGCGTCAGCTATAGGGTCATTCATGGAGTGCCCGGACAGCAATGTCCTACACATACATCGCTACAACACCTTAGAGAAGTATGCATCTACTGATGAGGGATCTCAAATCACTAATTACCTTATGTATGCAGAGCCATATGTCTCAATGGAGGTAGAGCCACATGTCCCATGGGGTACAAATCCATACGTGCCGTCAGACGCAGAGTCGTACATTCTGCTGCAGACAAAAACAATACCAACTAGGGTTCCCGCCGCTGTTAAAATGAGGGAACATCCTCAATAGCCACCAATTCTTAGTACGGTAGAATACTACAGAATAAGTAAATTAAACAAAACGAATTTTGAATTCTACAAAGAAGTGTGAGGGAGATTCATCAACATATTAGAAGGGTTGGAGTTATACATCAAGGTCTTCTTAGAAAGTGATGAACAAAGCATTCTTGACAGCATTTTTGACCTAAGAGATAGAGGTTGGGCAAGCCTTCTTATGGAAAGGACCTATTCCGAGCAAAGAAAATGGATGTGAGGAAAGGGGAGGATTACTATCCAATGCGACTACTGCTACAACTTCACCAATCATAGATAAAGAAATCCTCCTGGGATTCTCAAACACGATCAGGTGGATCCACTACCTCCAATGATAAAATGGATGATTAAAAGAATGTTCAGATGAAGTATACTGCCAGCTAACTGCATTCCTAATAGTTGTGTTATAAAAATCTACGACAAGGGTGATTGCATTCCTCCACATATTGATCATCATGATTTCGTGAGACCTTTCTGCACGTTCTCATTCAAGAGCAAAAGCATTATCCTATTTGAGAAAGAAATCGATATCAGTGGTCCTGGAAAATTCAGAGGAGCTATAGAAATTCCACTACCTGTTTGTTCGGTGCTGGTCATTAAGGGAAATGGGGCGGACGTCGCCAAACACTATATTCCAGGAGTGCGACACCATAGGGTGTCCGTGACCTTCTGATGGATGGACAATAGTAAAATTCCATATGGATTTCAACCAGATCCAGAATTGGAGGAACTAATACCGTACGAGCTATGAGAGGGTTGCACCCTAAGTACATGTAAAGGGAACTCTTGTCCTGGAGCGTGGCTTAGAAGGTCTGCTCGATCAGGAGCTTGTCATAACAGGAATAGACATTCAGAGGGTTCATTTCCATTTTACTGCACTACATTACAGTAGATATGATATGTATTATACATGTTCAGTTTATGAGATGTACTTGGCATGGCCTATTTTTGGATGTACCTTGAAACAATCTGTGCATTGTACTTTTTTAGGGTTTGGCCTACACCTAACTTGTAACACTTATGGGAGAAGAGCAATGAAGTTTCCTTCAGAAATTTGTCTGTTTGTGCGATGGATAAAGGTCACAAACCATGCATTAGTTTGAGATTATAATGAACAAAGAACAAAACAAAACAAATTTTGACGATAATAAAATTCAAATAAAAAAATGTAATAATAATAATAACAAACAAATAACAAAATAAATCTCTTTTGAAAAATCAACCAACTAAAATTAAATTTTTGAAAACATATTTTGAAAAATAGACATGATAAAAACAACAAGAAAAGAAAATAAATCTATTGAGTTGATTCTCTCGATTTCGAGGTGTCCTACTCTTTGGTCGAGCATCAAAACTATCTTTGTCTGCATTAATTCTCTTAACATCCCAGCAGAGTTTCACGTTCTGCACAAAACCTCACAAAATTTCACAAATCTTCTTCAATATGTTAACCTTTTCACACAACATATATGTTTGGAATCAACACCACCAACTTTCATTTTTGAATCAGTTCTTAACTTCTGATTCACTTCTTTTGAGGTCGGTCCTTAACTTCTCACTCTCTTTTGAGATTGATCATTAACTTTCAATTCTCCTTTTCGAATCAGTTCTTAACTTGTGATTCACTCTTTTCGAGGTCGATCCTTAACATCCGACTCTCTTTCGAGATTGATCCTTAACTTTCAATTCTCATTCTAGAATCAATCCTTAACTT
>NEWO01000573.1:106918-124027 GCA_003013225.1 Phalaenopsis aphrodite
CATTTGTCTCCCTACATGTTGATTAAAGAGGGGGTTACATGGAAGAAAAAACAGCTGAAGACTTTTTGATTCAATACAGAAATCATCAGTCCTCCCAAAAAAGCTACACTAACAAAAGTTTGCCAAGAAATAGACCCCAGCTAACATGGAGTGCAAAAACTGAAGATAAGGAGGGAGAAAGGAAACCCATAGCAGGGAATAAACAATCACTTAAGATCTTGGTTAACAATTCTGAAACATGGGACCTCAATCCTGTCACCCTGCAGTAAAAACTAAAGGGTGTGGGGAAGGGAGACAGCAACAGAGAACTCATTTAAGTTGTAACCTTGTCTGGCAAGCCAATTTGCAGGCTGGTTTCCCTCTCTATAGATAAAAGTATATTGCACTTTTAACTGTGAATATGTTTCTGTAATCATTTTGGTCCAATAAGTATGGTGTCAGGCTGTAAGCTCCTCATCCTTCAGTATCTTGATTACAGCAGTAGAATCCACTTCTAACCAAAAGTTGTACCAGCTAGACATTTTGGCAATTTTTAAAGCCCAATAGACAGCCACTAATTCAGTTTCAACAACATCAGCAACCACAATGGGGATGTGGAAGTATAATAAGAAATTCCCTAAGTGATTTCTGTAGACACCCCCAACACCTGCTTTTAATTTATTGAAGCTTCCATCAGTATTTACCTTGACTGTGTGGTAACCAGGAGGTATCCAGAAAAACCTATGAACATACATCTTGTCTGTGTCTCCCAAAGAGTATGAGTTAGAGATGTTAGGAAATCTTCTAAACTTAAACATCTTATGAACATAGGAAAGGCTATTTCTGAGTATCTTCTTAATTTTTGGTGTACCTTCTTCAAACTTAACTTTGTTTCTTTCCATCCAAGTAAACCATGCAATAATGAGAGATATTGGAGCATAGTTCCTCTTATTCCAAGTCTGCCAGCAAGTGGAGATATTATCCTAAGTAAGGAGGTTTTTGTCAATGTTCAAGTGGGCTAGCAGTTGGTGCCAGACAAGTTGTACAAAGTTGCATTCAAAGAAAAGATGAGGCAATGGTTCCTCCTCCAGAATACATAACCTGCATATAGAAGGCCCCCTTAAACCCTTTAGTTTAAGAATATCATTAGTAGGGAGGAGATTGTTAAAGATCCTCCAACAGAAAAAGGACATGGAGGGGGACAGAAAGTTGCTCCAAATGATTTTGCTCCAGGACAGGTGTTCCCATTGGAAAATTTTAGAGTAGATGGCTTTGGTAAGGCTTTGATTAGAGAAAGACTGCCAAACAATTTTATCTGGCCCTCTTTTGTTAATGTTGATGCTGACAATTTTTACTATAGAATTAGCTTGGAGAATTTCTGAAAGTTTAAGTAAAGACCAATCATCATCAACCCAACAGTCAGCCACCTTGAGGTCAGGGTTAGAGGTGCTAAAGTTAGGGGACATCCAATCTCTAGGGCACCAATTATCAAGCCATAAATTTATGTCTCCTTTCCCCAAATCCCAAATAAACAGGTTTTCAGCAATATGTCTTATATTTAGCATCTTTCCCCAAATTTTGGAATCGCCTATCTTTCTTTCAACAAGTGTGGGGTGCTGATCTCTACAATATTTTCCTTCATGAAAAGAGCGAACAGAGAAATTTGGGCTCTGAACTTAATCCAAAGCTTGCATAAGTTGATTTGGAAGAGCTGATTAATACCCTTGAAGCCAATTCCCCCAACCAGTTGAGGTTTATCCACTTTTTGCCAAGAAGCCCAATGCATCTTTTGCCTCTGTCCAGACCATAGAAATCTGTTAAATGCCCTTTCAAGCTGAATCTGGGTTCTTTTCTTGATATTAGTCATCTGTAGGATATAAGAGGGAAAAGTAGATAGAATGCTTTTCAGTAGTGTGATTCTGCTCCCATTTGAAAGGAAGGAATGAGTCCACCCATTAAGGTAGGTAGTGATCTTATTTATGACTTCTTCAAACTGAATTTGCCTGGTTCTTCCAGTAAGGAGCATGGTCCCCAAATACTTGACAGGAAGCTGAGAGTTTAAGAAGCCAGTATAACTAGAGGCCCACTGTTTGCAATTTGGATTTGCATGTTTATTAAAAATCAACAGGCACTTCTCTGGACTGAAACACATACCAGAGTGTGTTTGGAACTTTTGAAGAGTCTGATACATTTTTCTTACAACATTTTTATGAGCTCTAGAGAAAACAGGATATCATCATCATAGATCAAGTGGGTGATTGTAAAGTTGGATCTATGATGATAGATAGTATAGTTTCGTCTTAGAAGAGTATCATCCAGCATTCTAGATAAATAGTCAATTGCAATAATAAACATAGTGGGGGATAAGGGGTCCCCTTGCTTCAAACCTCTGGAAGTAGTAAAAGACCCCCAACCTTTGTCATTTATGAGAATAGAATGATTATTATTGTGAAGCCATCTATGTATCGGCTGGCAGAAGTCAGAGTTGAAACTTTTAGCAGTAAGAACATCCATAATGAATCCCCAACTGATAGTATCATAAGCCTTTTTCAAATCCAATTTGTATATCAAATTACCACCTCTACAGGTCTTATTCAGATCATTCAAAAGTTCCTGTGCCAAGAGAGTGTTGTCAATAATAGATCTCCCCATCACAAATGCTGTCTGATTGGGTTTAATGATGTGTTCAAGATGAGGTTGGAGTCTATTGACAATGATTTTGTTGATCACTTTCCTGATTATAGTGGCGAGACAAATATGTCTGAAGTGATTCCAGGTGGTTTGTATCTCAGATTTGGGGATCAACACAAAAGTAGAAGCACTGAAATACTGTGGGAGATTGTTTCCTTGGAAAAAACTTACAACAGCAATCACCTCAAGTTTAATAATGTCCCATGATTTTTTGTAAAACCCAGTTGTGAAACCATCAGGACCAGCTGCTTTGCTACTATCAATAGAGTTAATAGCCTTCCAAATCTCTCCTTCATCAGGGATGTCAGCAAGCTTTAAATTGGTAGTGTAATCCTTCTCTGCATTGAAATATTCTGGATCAATAGGGCTTCTAGGATTGTTCTCTTGATTAAACAGATTTTTGAAATAGTTTACAACATCATTAGCTATTTCAGCAATCTCATGAAGCCACTTCCCCTCAACAGTCTCAATAGCATGAATAGTATTACATTTCCTTTTGTACATTATTTAAGCATGGTAGAATTTGGCATTTCTGTCCCCCTCCTTGAAGATATTCATAGCAGCTTTTTGCTGTAGATATTGGTCTTGGTAATCAATAGCAGTAAGAAGTTTATTTTGAGCAATTAACAGTTCTTTTTCCTCAGCTAAGCCCTCCTGTTCAAGTTGCTCTAATCTTAAGACTTCCTCCTCAAGTTTCTGTACATTGGTGAGGAAATTCCCAAAAGTCCCCCAACTCCAACTCCTCATAGCTTTAGCAGTTTTGATATGTAATAAACTGAGTTTGATAAGAGGGTCAGTGTGTGAAATCCCATTCCAAAGGTTGGCAATGTATAAGTTGTAAGAAGGATGAGAAGACCACATGTTCAGATATCTAAATGGGGAAGGGGAAGATATGTTTTCTGAGGAGGTGATACTGATAAGGATAGGTCTATGGTCAGAACCAACAAAGCTCAGATGGGTAACAAAAGTGAAAAGGAAGTGGTTGTACCATCGGTCATTGACCAAACATTTATCAAGACTTTCCCAGATTTTACCCCTCTTCCATGTAAAAGCAGGACCTTTAAAGCCCAAATCAAACAGCCCATCCCCGTGGATATTATTAGTGAATGTATTCATTTTAGTAAGGTTAAGAGCTCTACCCCCAGTTTTTTCAAAAGGAGAGGCAATGCAGTTAAAATCTCCCCCCATAATCCAGGGGGAATCCATTAGCTGATATTCAACAAGGAACTCCACAGCTCCTTTCTGGCTTCCTTATTACAACTTGCATAAGTGAAAGTAGCATAGCCCACATGGCCATTTATGTTAAACTTAAAATGGACAAATTGTTGATGATTAACAATGATGTTCCCTCTAATTTCTTTTCTACATAAAATCCAGATTTTATTATTGGTATTGGCAAAGTTAATGAATCCAGGGAATTTCTTGATAAGCTTTTGATGGTTTTTGTGAACCATACGCTCAAGAATCATAATGCACCAAGGTTTATATTTATGATTTAAATGTAAAACTCTTTTAAGAGAGAGGGGATTCGCAATTCCCCTAATGGTCGAGCAAAGGATATTAATCATTTGTTGGATGGATTTGTAGGGATGGCTGTGATCTTGATCTGGTTCTACCTCTGTGATGTTGGGGAGAACCAGTCTTAATACTGGCTTTACTCTAAACCGGTTTTGATCTTCCCTGCTGTAGTTTTTGTACTTCATTTACTTGTTTTCTTTTCCTTCTAGTTGTTTGTACCTGCCAATCATCTTCTATTGCTTGTTGAATACCAGCAATAACATGATCCTTAGGTGCCTTGCCATGAATGTCTGTCTGTCCTTCCTCATGAGGGGAAGGTGAGGGAGTGATTATAGTAATTTCTTGGATTTCCTTTCTAACAATATTGATTGGGGAAGTCCCTGTATTTTTTTTTGTAGGGGAGCCTTATGCTGGCTCATCTAAAGAATCCTTTAATGAAGAGTTTCCCTTATTGGTTGGGGGTATTTCCTCAGTTCTTTGAGTGTGAGCCGTCTTGTTATGCAGATGTGATTCTTCAGCAAAGTTTTCTATGGCTTGCAGTAAGATGTTTCTTGTTTCCTTAAGGTCCTTGCCAGCATTTCTTTTGATTGGTGGATGTAATCTGTAGCATCTTTCCACTGTATGTCCAAACATTCTACAATGTCGGCAATAGTATGGTTTTTGTTCAAGGACAATGTTCTGTCAAAAACCATCAGTATCTGAGCCAATCCAGATTCTTTTCAAGTCAGGGAGGGTGATGTCTCTTTCCACTTGTATTCTGGCTAGTGCTGGCCTGGCTTTGTTATAAGTGGGTGCATCCACTTTCAAAGCTGTACCAAGAGCTCTCCCTATGTTAAACAATGCATTCGGCTTGAAGAAAGGATGTGGAAGCCCAGGGAACTTATACCAAATAGGAACCACAGGTGGTTCTTTACTTGGATCAAAGTCAGGGGTCCATTTTACAATTTTCATAGTAGCTCCAGCAATAATTACAGATTGTTTTGCAAAAAGTCTTGCATAATCTTCCTCAACAGCTAATTGGATTAGCAAGTGCCTTCCATCCATTAGTCCTATCTTCCAATTACCAATAAATTTAAGAGATTCAAAGAAGTTCCTAACCAGCTCCTTTTTTGGATATCCCAACTGAAATTTCCCTATTAAAGTAAACTTTACTTCTTCTTTTAGAGAGGTTATCTCTCTGTTTGTGAAGAACACAGCAGTTTGTCCCTCCATGGATCCAAGTGGGTGGATGCAAGGACAACTTCCTTTACTTGCAGCAGTATCATGAAATTCCTGAGGAAAAACCGAATGATCCAGATCCTGTAGAACATCAGTAGCAATATCAATAGGTGTAGTCATGGTTGCAACTGCAACAGAAATAGGAGAAATCCCACCTAGCACCAGAAAAGTGGGGAAGGAACTCCTACAGCTATAGAGCAGACAGAGAGGAAACCAATGGAACAGTAACACCCAACAACACACACAAAAGTTCTCCACCACCACCAGGGATAAAAACCAGAAAGCAAAAGACTTCCACAAGCAACCACCTCTGAGTTCCCCTTTAGCCACCAACCACCAAACCTCATCCTTTCAGAAACCCTAGCAGAGCACCCTCCTCGACAGCCGCCAACATCTTATCATATATATATATATATATATATATATATATTAAGCAATGAATAATGGGATTTTACAAAAGTATTCGTATCGTTATCAAGTAATAATGGACTTTCTATGTAAGCCCCAAATATCGATCCTATGGGGAAAGTGTAATTAGCAATGATAAATTTTAATAGGAAATTTATAAAAAATCAAACGAAATCACTGTCACTAATTTTGAATGTTGAGATTAACCAAACCAAATTACTTAACTATTAGCAAAAATGGAAATACAACTTTTAAATATTAAATACTAATCTAAGAACTATGTTTAGGTAATGAAGATTTCTTATGTGAAAAAGCATCGTTCCACTACAATGAAATTTGGGGTGAAATGAGATGAGATAAATGTTTTTAATATGGATTGTGCCAAATAGGAGCAATTTTAATTCTTTACCCTGATACAGAGCATAGAAAATAATTGGCTAATCTTAGGTTTAGTCCTTAAATCTGTGGCTAGGCTAGAAGGATTCCAGCTCTCATTCCAGAGCTCCCACTCCCCTTCACCTGAAGGCTAACTCTTGCTTTATTTTTTAAAAACTAAGACAGAATGAGGGATTTTAATCTGTCACCCTAAATATTCTCCAATTTTACACCCAAAAAAGAATATTTCTCTATTTATTTGCACTTAATTTCATGAACGAATTTCTCCTTCATGAAATCAAATGTGATCCTCACTCTGTTGTAGAACTCATACTCAATTTCCCGGATCATATGTTCACAACATATTTTAACAAATCAATTGGCTAGACTGAAAAGTAAATTAAGTTTGGAGTTGAAAAATCATCACAATTTATTTTATATTTTAATTATGGCACATTCATTTTATCTCTTCATTTCACCATATCTTAGAGTAGGGGGAAAAGTAGAGAAAACTACTAAGACTTCAGGAGAAAGACATTATAAAATACAAATTTCATATAGAAAATAAAGTTCATACAACACTAAACAAACTTATCTGGAACTTTTTCTTAAAGCAAATCCTTTGTAGCCTTTCCTTAGAAATACGGGAAGAAGAATTCTCTCACTTTTCTCCTTCTCCAACACTCTTACGGAAAGTTTCGCACTAAATCTCACCACAAAAACTCTAAAATATGAAATCAAAATCACTAATTGACTCCAATATGGTAGTGAAAAGGAATGATGTGGAGCAAAAAATGAACGTAGAGGATTGAGAAACGTAGAGAAGCGAAAAATGTAGGGAAGCCCATTTTCTGATGAGATTCGGCCTCAAACAGAGCCTAAGGTCAGTTCTCTGAGCGGTGCCTCCAAAAACTCTTCAAAAAATCATCCAAATACATCAAACCTTCTAGAAATGGGGTCTGCACCACCTTTGGAACCATCAGCACTAGTCTGGCGCCGTCGGCACTGAGTAAAAATCTCCAACGTTAAATTGTTCTGCACCATCGGCGCTGACCTCGACACTGCCGGCGATGAGCATTTCTTCAAAAATTTAATTTTTGACTATAAATTTTATCCTTTTTGCTTTCTTTTTCCTTTAAGACCTAAAAATCAACAAACTGCAAGGAAACATCAAAATACCTTCCATTAAAGTACAATATCCCCAAAAATGAGTATGAAATATGGGTCTAAAAATGTATATATATTTGGAGTATCAAAATCCCCCAAACTTACATGTTACTTGTTCTCAAGTAACTTCTTTACTACCTAAAAAATATGACTTATGGTAAAGAATTTAAGTTTTAGACTTCCAAATTTTAGTTTTCTAAATATAATAGTTTTAACTTAAGAAAAATTCAAAACAACTCCAGCTAATACTAAATATGCGAGGATATTCAGTAATTAAGTCTAATGTTTCTGATCCTCTATTTCTTTTAAGAAAAATTGTAATTTGTTATATTAAAGTCACTTAGGAAATTCATATGAAAAAGAGCTTCTAAAACTTTATTAATAATTACGTTAAATTCAAATAAAAAATTTAGAAAATGTGTCCAAGTATTTTTCCTTAATTAGATTCAAGTGAAGCCAATTTTTAATTAGACATCTCCTCAAGCTTTTCCTCACATCTTTTCTTTTTCTTCTTCTTTTTCTTCTCTTTTTCTTTTTTCTTTTTCTTTTCTTTTCTTTTTTTGAGGATTACTATATCTGGATAGCCTTTAATGATTTTGAACTTCACTATCCTCTTCTTAAAGTTAAAAACTTTTTACATTTCTTCACTTAAGAAATTTATATTAACTTAAAGATTTCATAAAGTTTAATTCTTTTCTTTTTACATGAACCTTTTTAAGATTTTTAATACTTCAAAAATACAAATTTCTTTTACTAAAAATAGAAAAACATAGTCTTATTCTCTTTTACCAAATATCCCAGCCCCTAGAATTAACCTTTATTATTGAAATTTTTTACTTAAATTTACTATATTCTTAGAAACATAAATATAGTTATCCAAAGTTAACTCCTAATACCAATGGTCATATTAAATTTAAAAATTTTAAAATATAGTTAAATGAGGACAAATAAAATTAAGTTCTTTTCTAATAATGATATTTCTTCTCCCCCCCAAACTTAAATTTTTTAAAAGATTTTTACATGAAGCACTTTAAAAATGAATGGTAAAAGAAAGCATTAAATACATAAAAAAAATTCATAACTATTGGAGATTCTGATTTTTGAACATAAATTTTGAAATGCTGGAGGTGCTAATATGAAGACTACTAGGCTAAAAATATTAAATTGCAAATAATACATTAAAAATTTGCAGAGAAAGAGCTAATCACAATACATAACAAAGTGATGCAAATAACAACAAAACTAAACTAAATTCTAAAAATGAAAACAGTTTTCCACATTACAGTTTAACATCACATAATAAATAAAGTTTCAGCAACATCACAACACAAACAATAAAATCTCACAGTACAAACATAAACAAACAAACAAAATAGATCACCAGTCATTATCTTTCTCATCATCAACATCTAACTTTTCCTGCTAATATGGAGTATAAATAGGGTGTATAGGGAACTGAACTGTGTGGTCACCCCTCAGATACCTCACTAAAGCATCATCATAAGCAGCATCATATTAAAATTTCTGGTGAATCAGATCATCAGTGTGAGCATTTCTGGCCTCCATATTCTACATCCTCTGATCCATCATCAAAATATCTCCCTGTTGAATCATCATCTGGTCCAACAACTCCCTATTGTTGGAGTCACTTGAAGTAGGCTCACTAGGTGTTCTAGAAGTAGAACGAATATCCCTGACCTGTCTTCTATATCTCCAATCAACATGGGACTCATAAGTCTTGATGTTGGCTGGCCCAATAAGTTTATGAGGCTCAATCCTCTCTTCATCAGGTCTGAAATCAACTGCTGCATGCTCACAAAATGTATAAATCAGAGCGGGGAGTGCCAATCTACCAGCGGTCTCTCAAAGAGCAATAGATCGAGTGTTCATATAAATAATAGAGCCTGCATTTATATCCATAACTTGCTGAATACAATAGTTCAGGATGGCTCTATTATTGGTCACTTCACTGTGATGATTCATTGGAATCATCCTCCAAGCAATAATATAGTGCCAGGCTTTAAATACTACATTTAACATAGAAAAGGGAATGTTAACTGTAACTCCATTTTTTATTTTCCGAGCCCCCCTTTTTCACTTGTCAGAAAAGAAATAACTTCTTCTAAAGCCTGATCTGTAGCAAAAAAAGAATGATACTAGAATCTATAGACATCTTTTAACTGATAAAAGTCATTAATTTTTCTTGAAGTAAACTCCATCCTTTTTCCTCGAACGATAACAAAATCATCAGAAGCATCAGAAAGGTTGACATAAAATTTCATTATAATCCCAGCTATTGCATATGCAGTAAAATAACAGAAGTTTTCCCATTTTCGAGCGATAATCAATCATTCAACTTCTCCTCCTAGACTTAAAACCTCGATCCTGAATTACTTTTTTATTTTCTTGCAAACTATGAAATCGAGCAATGGCTTTAAAGCTACCAAATCTTTACTCGTCATATTCTACTTTTCTTTTGCTCGATCTAGGTGCCATAGGAAATCTAGAAAATTTTGAAAAATTTTGAGTAAATCCCAAAAATTTCGAAAATCAAAATGTAATCTGCTTTAAACTTAAATCCACTAAGTAAGAGTTCTTCATCAAAGCATTTTCTCAAAATTTCTCAAAAAAAATTTCAAAATTTTGGATCTAGTCAAAGTGAGAAAAATCTTTGGTGAAAATAAAAAAATTTTACTTTAAAGTGTAGCTCTTACCTAGAGAAGATGAAATCCAAAGTTTCTTTGCCTCAAAACTGCCTCAAATCCGCCCAAAATCAAGCTCTAGGTGCAAAACCAAAGGTTGAAGGTGACTTAAGGGGCTAAAAATGGAGGTTTGCGGTGTAAATTGTGAATTAAAGGGTTAATTTGCTGCTCTCAGGTCGAGGGCGCTGTCGCCGCCAATGTCAGCGCAGTCGGTGCTGAAGGCTCAAAATTCATTATTTTGATTTTTCAAATTTTCAATTTTCCTTTCAATTTTCTCCAAAGTTTTTAGTATTTTTAAACACAAATTTTTATCTAAATTCATATATACACATTTCACAAACAATCATTTTCACAAACAACAACAAATTATCTTTTATATATGAAAATACAATTTTTACAAACACATTTCACAAATTCATACCTATTAAACAAACTAGTAATAAATCAGTGTCAAAATCAAGCCACAACACTAAACGGTGACTCAAAACTATACACATAATCAAAGTTAAAAATTCTAAAGAAAAAATAAACCAAATCAAACCTAACCAAATCCATACAATTACACTAAAACACATAAACATTTTTAAGCAAGTAAAGAGTTCACAGCCTTTAATCATTCAACCTCATCTTCAGTGCTTTCACCTCCTCTAATATCTCCCATAGATTGGTAATGAATATATTGGTTGTAGATGGATCGATACAGGAATTGATCTGTCAAATTTTCTTCGATCCACCACTTTTATTTAAACATCCCAACTAATCCCTCTTTAAAAGTTCCAGTGTGATAAAAATTTCCATTCATTCTCCAATCTAGGTGATCAAAAAGGCACTTTAGATCTTCTACTGCATTCATAATACTCTAAAGTTATCTTTCAAAAAATTTTCATTTCTTCTCTAAAGCAAGCGAACTTCGAACTGCTGGTGGCATTAATTGAGATGAAGCATGTGAAGAATGATCTAAAATACTATTTAATGCTTCATTCTATTACCATTGTAGTGATCTTCAATAGGAATCATAGCCTCCCATTGTAGTAAAACTTTTTCCCAACTTTCATATGGCACTTGGGATTGACTGCAAATCAGAAAAATTGTTGAAGGATGCCCAAGTCCATAAATTGACCCATTCATAATGATTTCCATCACATATTTAAATATAATTGAACCTATATCAATAGTTTTCTCCATTTGAATGCAATAGTTTAAAATAGCACTCTCCTTGGTGACTTTACTGATCTTCATAGTATTGAGAAATTTTTCACAAATAAAGAAATGTCATTGTTTCGAAATTGGATTATGTGATGAATTAAGAAAACTAACATATCCTTCATCTCGTACTTCCCACATATCACTTTAATTCATCAAAAAATTATAAATATCTTGCATAAAATCTTGTGTAGGAATAAAATTTGCATAATGACAGATTGGAACATTTTCTATCATATACAATTCATTAATCCTCGCAAGAGTAAATGCTACAACCTTACCTCAAACGAAGAAATATCCTTGGGTAATTCCATGTAGATTTACATAGAACTCTTTCACTACTGGTATAACAGCCACAAAAGTAATGTAACACAGAACTTCCCATCGCCTTTGCAAAATGATCTTGTCAACTAGGCACTTGGATTGATCAACCCATTATTAACAAATCCTCTTTCCTTGATCAATCACTTCTTCGTAATAATTTTATCGTATAATCTCTGTGTGTCGAAACTAATAAACTTTCTTCTATTAAAATCTCTGTACCTCAAAGTATTTCCGGAATTGGAAGCCATGGAATCCAAAAATAGGAAGTTTCTAGGCATCCTAGGCAGTTTTTAGGACTTTAACAACACCTCCCAGTGGTTATTATGGAGCGAAATCCCGTAAAAGTTTGCCAAAAGTTGAAGGAACCGTCCAACTATCCTCAGCGCCACCGGAGCTCTTGAGGGGCACTGCCGACACTAAGATAAATTTCTTTGGGTGTCGTCGGCGCTAGTGATCAAATTTTTGTGATTTTTTTTTCATTTTTCGTTCAATTAAATCTCAACTTTTCTTCCAATACCAATATTTGGCTTAATTTATAATAAATATAATTGTGTAGGATTATTATCTACTAATATATAAGACACTTAACAAACTAAATAGTAATACATAAATATATAAGTATAGGTTGCCTCCCATAAAGCGATTTGTTTGATGTCATCAGCCTGACATACTATTTGTTTAGTTGGGTTGACTTAACATTAAAACTTCTTTAAATTAAGGTATGTGCCGTTCATAATAGAGTTTTAAACGATGCTCATTAACTTTAAATATCTTTTCAGTGTTAGGATCTTTAATCACAACAGTCGCATAATGATAGACTTTAATTACTTTAAATGGCCCTAACCATCTGGATTTCAGTTTTCCTGGAAACGATCTCATTATTGTATTATATAATAAAACTTCTTGTCCAGGTTCAAATTTCTTCTAAATAATCTTCCTATCATGTCATATTTTCATTTTCTCTTTATAGATTTTTTCATAATCATATGCTTCATTTCTAATCACCTTAAGTTCATTGAGTTGCAATAATCTTTTTCTCACCAGCAACTTTTAGATTAAAATTAAATTCCTTAATAGCCCAAAATACATTAAGCTCTGCATCTACAGGTAAGTGGCATGTTTTTCCAAATATTAGTCTGCATGGAGACATTCTTATAGAAGTCTTATATGTAGTTCTATATGCCCATAATGAAGTGTCAAGTATAGCAGACAAATCTAATTTATAAGGATTTACAACCTTTTCTAAAATGCATTTAACTTCACGATTCGATATCTCTGCTAGACCACTAGTCTGAGGATGATAAGCAGTAGAGAATGTATGCATAATATCATATTTCTTAATTAATTTTTTTGATTCTCTTATTCCTGAACTCAGATCCTCCATCAGTAATAATTATTCTTGACATTCCATATCATGTAAAAATATTCTTAATTAAAATTTAGAAATAGTTCGAGAATCACATCTAGGTAGAACAATAGCTTCAATCCATTTGGACATATAATCAACATCAAATAATATATATGAGTTTCCAAATGAAGGCATAAATGGTCCCATAAAATCTAATCCCCAAATATAAAAAATTTCAACTTCCAATGTGTAATTTAGAGGCATTTCATTCCTTCTAGATATATTTCCTACACATTGACATCTATCGCACGTTTTAATATATTCATTAACATCTTTAAAAATAGTAGCAAAATAAAATGCATCTTGTAAAAATTTATATACAGTTCTATTTATTTCGCAATGTCATCCAAATTCAAAATCATGGCATCTTTCAATTTCCTGTTGAGTTTCTTCAAAAGGCACACATCATCTAATAATTAGACCTTAACATTGTTTCCCAAAAATAGTCTTTTGAGTCAAATATAAACTTCTTTAATTGTGGATTTTTTATATCAGGTGGTAGAATATCACTTACAATATATTTCATTATATCAATATACCATAGTACATCCATTTCATCAATACCATGTATTTGTTCTTCAAGAAATTCTCTAAAATTTCATTTGCAAAATTATTTAATATTTCTATTTCTATTTTAGACAAATGATTAGCTATTTGATTATCATTTCCCTTTCTATAAATCACAATAAAATCAAACTCTTGCAACCATCTAATTAATCTTGGTTTAGCATCCTTCTTTTACATTAAATATTTAATAGCAGAATGAATTGTATGCACTATACATTTAGTTCCAATTAAATAAGGTCTAAATTTATTAAAGGCAGAAAAAATAGCTAATAACTCTCTTTCTGTAGTAGTATAATTAATTTAATCCTCATTTAGAGTCTTGATAGCATAATATATAACCTTAAAAACTTTGTCGTGCCTTTGTCCTAATACAACCTCAATAGTATAATCACTAGCTTCACGCATTATTTCAAATGGTTTTTCCCAGTTAAGTGGTATTATTATAGGTGCACTGACTAATTTTTTTCTTTAACAATTCAAATGCATTCATGCATTCATCATTAAAATAAAATTTTGTATCTTTTTCTAAAATTTGGCATAAAAGGCTTAGTTATATTTGAATTTTTTTTTTATGTAGCACCTGTAAAAACCAACATGTCCTAGAAAACTTCTCACCGCTTTAACATTAGTAGGTGGCGGTAATTTTTTTATAACTTGGATTTTTGCATGATCTACTTCCATGACTTTTTCAGAAATTTTATGCTCAAGTACATTACCTCCTACAACCATAAATTGACATTTTTCTCAATTTAATACTAATTTGACTTTTTCACATACTTCTACAACTTATTCTAAATTATTAAGGCATAATTCAAATGAAGTTCCAAATACAAAAAAATTATCCATAAACACTACCATTCCATGTTTTATATAAACACTACCTTTCCATATTCTATAACATTACTAAAAATTGACATCATACATCTTTGAAATGTTGCAGGTGCATTGCATAGTCCAAAATACATTCTACGAAAAGCAAATGTTCCATAAGGGCTTGTAAATGTTGTTTTCTCTTAATCCTCTAGAGCAATTAAAAATTGGTGATAAATGGTATATCCATCTAAAAAATAATAATACTTATTCCCTGCCAATCTATCTAACATTTGGTCTAGAAAGGGTAAAGGAAAGTGATCTTTTCTGGTGGTCATATTCAATTTTCTATAGTCAATGCAAATTTGCCAACCAGTTACTTATCTTATTGGTATTAATTCATTTTTCTCATTTTCTTCAACAGTCACTCCTTTCTTTAAAACACAATGAATTGGGCTTACCCAAACACTATCTGAAATAGGATATATAATTTCAGCATCTAATCATTTTAAAATCTCTTTTTAACAACTTTTATCATTATCAGGTTTAATATTCTCTGAGGACCAGCTTTAGGTTCATATTATTCATCTAATAAAATTCTATGCATACAAAATGAAGGATTAATTCCGTTAATATCTATTAAAGTCCATCTAAAAGCCTTTTTATACTTTTTCAACATTTTTATTAACTTTTCTTCTTGAATTTCAGTTAACTCGGAAGATATAATAACATGTAATGTAGATGATTCTCCTAACAATACATAATTTAAATGGGCAGGTAATATTTTTAATTCAAGTTCAGGTGGTTTAATATTTGAAGGAATAAGATTTTTACTTTCATTTTCCAACAAGTCTAATGTTTGAAATTTTCTCTGAATATAATCCAAATCTTCTTTTTTAACTTCATCTTCATTTTCAAAAATTTATCCTTACTTAAATTTATCTTCGAATTCTTTCTTAAACTGTTCATTACTTAAATACTCAGCTACTTCCATCTTGAAACTTTCATTATCTTTTTCTATTGCAGGATATTTCATAGCTTTTGCTATATTAAATTTTAATTCTTGATCATTAAGTCTCATTATTAATTCTCCTTTTTGTACATCTATTACAGCTCTTCCTGTTGCAGGAAATGGTCTCCCTAAAATAATAGGAATCTCTTTATCTTCCTCCATATTTAATACTATAAATTCTAAGGGAAAATAAATTTATCCACTTTGACTAGTACATCCTCTATAACTCCTTTTAGATAAGTTATTAGTCGGTCAGCTAACTAAAGAGTTATAGTAGTAGGGGAAATTTCTCCTAAAATAAACGTTTAAAGATCAATAAGGGCATAAGATTGATACTCGCTCTTAAAACACATAAAGTCTTTCCATAAAACTTTTCACCAATTACACAAGGTATAGTAAAGCTACCAGGATCTTTTAGTTTTTCATGAAGCTTTTTCTGAATAATTGCACTACACTCTTCACTGAATGCAACGGTCTCAAGATCTGCGAAATTCCTTTTCTTATTTAGTACTTCCTTCATAAATTTTGGATACCTTGGCATTTGTTCCAAAGCTTCAACAAAAGGAATATTTATCGTTAACTTCTTAAGGATTTCCAAAAATTTTGTAAATTGTTTATCTTTATTTTTTTGCTTCAGTCTTTGAGAAAATGAAGGTAACAATTTTTCAACAAGAATCTGTGTTTATTCATTTTCCTATTGATCATTTTCCATTTCTTCCTTCTCTTCATCAACTTCAGCTTCTCTTTGGATCCTTGTTTCAATTTCTTTTCCACTTCGTAATTGAATAGACTTAGTTTGCTCTTTATTTTGATCTTTTAGATTAACTTCCACAGTACTCAGAAGAATTTTGGAAGATCTCTTAATAAGTGTAGTAGTAATATGTCCTAATTAATTTTCAATATTTCTAATAGGAGTCCCTAGATTCTGTATTTGATTTCCCAAATTCAACATTACTTCTTCCATTGTCAAATTATTTTCCTTAACATGTGGGTTGGGATTTGAGTTAAATCTTGGAGAATAATAAGATCAAAAATTAAGATTTCCTTGATTTTTCAGATTTTCAGATGGATTAACTGAATTATTATAATTACTCCAACAAAAATTAGGGTCATTTTTCCATCTAGGGTTAAAACAATTAGAATAGCGATTGTTATTTTGATTATTTATAGCGTTTAAAGTTTCATAAAATTGCTGAGTATCAAAAATCAATCCTGGTGAATTTCCTCTAATACTGGGGGTATTTGAGAATAATTCACTCCTATTTGATTAATCTTTTTAGAAATAGCAGCAATTTGAGATGCCAAAAAAGACATTGCATTAGAATCATGAATACTGGCTACTTCTTAGAATTTACCCTTTCAGAGGGCCATTGAAAATTGTTAGTAGCCTTTTCTTCAATTAAAGAATATGCTTCATCAAAAGGTTTTGACATTAATGATCCACCCGCAACAACATTTATAATAGATCTTAATGATCTTACCAATCCATTGTAAAAGGTTTTAATTATTAACCAATCTAGCAAAGTAAGGTGTGGACATTTTCTAAGAAGATCCTTAATTCTTTCCCAGGCTTCATATATTGATTCCCCTTCAAAGTGACAAAAAGATGTAATCTATTTTGTAGCTTAGCGGTTTTCGAAGGTGGAAAATATTTAGCCAATAATTTTTGTGATGGTTCTCACCAAGTTCTAATAGATCCAGGTGCTAATGAATTTAACCAAGCCTTG
>NEWO01000573.1:124583-139650 GCA_003013225.1 Phalaenopsis aphrodite
ATATGGTTTTTTTTATATATTTGTATAGTATATATATATATATTCTCTAAATTTCCTAATTTATCAAAATTGTTTAATTTAACAAAATTTAATCGTTACCTTCCCCGGGAACGACGCCAAAAACTTGTTCCCAAATTTTTTTTATGGAAGGATTTATGAAGTTGACACCACTACAGTGCAAAAAAATTTGATCCATATATAAAAAGTAAGTTGTGTAAAAAATATATATATAAATTATAAGCAATGAATAATGGGATTTTGCGCAAGTATATGTATCATTATCAAGTAATAATGGGCTTTCTATTTAAGCCTTAAATATCAATCCTACAGGGAAAGTGTAAGTTAGCAATGATAAATTTTAATAGAAAATTTATAGAAAATCAAACGAAATCACTGTCACTAATTTTGAATGTTGTGATTTTAACCAAACTAACTTACTTAACAATTAGCAAAAATGGAAATGCAACTTTTAAATATTGAATATTAATCTAAGAACTATGTTTAGGTAATGAAGATTTCTTATGTGAAAAAGCATCCTTCCCACTACAATGAAATTTTGGTGAAACGAGATGAATGTTTTTAATGTGGATTATTCCAAATAGGAGCAATTTTAATTCTCTACCCTAATACAATGCATAGAAAATCATTGGCTAATTTTAGGTTTGGTCTCTAAATCCATGGCTAGGCTAGGAGGATGTCTGCTCCCACTCCAGAGCTCCGCTTCCTTCCACCTGAAGACTAACTCTCACTTTAGTTTTTAAATATTAAGATAAAATTGGGGATTTTAGTCTGTCACCCTAAATATTCTCCAATTTTACCCACAACAAAGAATATTTCCCTATTTATTTACGCTTAATTTCAAGAATGAATTCCTCCATGAAATCAATTGTGATCCTCACTCTATTGTCGAACTCATACTCCATTTCCCATATCATATGTTTCACAACATATTTTAACAAATCAGTTGGCCAGACTAAAAAGTAAATTAAGTTCGGAGTTGAAAAATCATCACAATTTATTTTATATTTTAATTATGACACATTTATTTTATCTCTTCATTTTGCCATATCTCAGAGTAGGAAGAAAGATAGAGGGAACTACTGAGACTTCATGAGAAAGATACTACAAAACACAAATTTGATATAAAAAATAAAGTTCATACAACACTAAATAAAAAAAAAACTTATCTAGATCTCTTTCTCAAAGAAAATCTTTTGTATCCTTTCCTTAGAAATGTGGGAAGAAGAATTCTCTCACTTTTCTCCTTCCCTAACACTCTTACAGAAAGTTTCACAATAAATTTCACCTTAAAAACTCTAAAATTTGAAAAAAAAAATCACTAATTAACTCCAGTATGGTAGTGAAATGGAATGATGTGGAGCGAGAAATGAACGTAGAAGAGTGAAAAATATAGAGGAGCAAAAAACATAGAGGAGCCCATTTTTTGATGAAATTTAACACCAAATAGAGCCCAAGGTTGGTTCTCCAAGAGGTGCCTCCAAAAAATCTTCAAAGAATCATCTAAGTACATCGAACCTTCTAGAAACGGGGTCTGCACCGCCTTTAGCGTGGTTGGCGCTGAGTAAAAATCTCCATCTTTAAATTGTTTTATGTCGTCGGCGTTGACCTCGGCGCTGCTGGCCATGAACATTTTTTCAAAAACTTAATTTTGACTCTAAATTTCCTTCTTTTTTTCTTTCTTTTTCTTTAAGCCATAAAACTCAACAACCTGCAAGAAAATATCAAAATACCTTCCATTAAAGTGCAATATCACAAAAAATGAGTATAAAATATGGGTCTAAAAATGCATATATTTTTAGTGTATCACTAGCCACTGGAAGAGCTTTGATAGATGTGCAGAAATGAGAACTAACTATGAGAGTTAATGATCAAGAGGTTACATTTAACATTGCAAAATCAATGAGATACCCTACAAAAATGTAAGAGATTGAATGCTTCCTAATGAATATTAATGAATATGTAAGCCATGAATATTTTAAGAAGACTTTTGAAAGAGAATTTGAAATGGAAAATATGAAATATCAAGATGAGGATAAAATTTAAAATGAATCTACGGAAGTGAGTAAAGAGGATTTAGATTATGTTCCGGAAAAATTTGAAATGTTAGATCCTACTGAAAGTAATAAGAATTCCATTTCATCTATTGAGAAACCTCCTAAACTAGAACTGAAAACACTTCCAACACATTTGAAGTATACATTCTTAGGAGATTTATCTACATTACCTATTATAGTATCCTCAGAATTAACTGATAAGAACGAACAATAGCTATTGGAAACTTTAAAAATATGTAAGAAAACCTTTGGATGGACATTAGCTGATATTAAAGGAATCAATCCTTCAATTTGTATGCATAGAATTTTATTAGAAGATCAACATGAACTAAGAGCTGATCCTCAAAAGAGATTGAACCCTATGATGGAAGAAGTTGTTAAGAAAGAAATTTTAAAATGATTAGATGTTGGAATAATATATCCTATTTTAAACAGTGCTTGAGTAAGTCCAATTCAGTGTGTTCTAAAAAAAGGAGGTGTGACTGTAGTGATAAATGAGCATAATAGATTAATATCAACAAGATAAGTCGCTGGTTAGAGAACCTGCATAAATTATAGAAAATTAAATTTTGCCACCATGAAGGATCATTTTTCTTTACCTTTCTTGGACCAGATGTTGGATAGGCTGGTTGGGCACAAATACTTTATTTTCTACATAGATATACCGATTATCATCAAATACCTATTGCTCCAGAGGATCAAGAGGAAATAACATTTACTGGTACTTATGGAACGTTTTCTTTCGGTGAATGCCCTTTGAATTTGATTGAAAAAGGGATTGAATTTTTTTTGGACAATTTTTATGTATTTGAAACTTCATTTGAAATATGTTTAAATCATTTAGAGAATGTTGTGGAATGTTGTGAAAAGACAAATCTCATATTAAACTAGGAAAAACATGGTTGCAAGAAGAATTGTGCTTGGACATAAAATTTTAGAAAATGACATGGAAATAGGTCATACCTACAAAAGTACAAGTTATATCAAACTTACCTCCACCTATTACAGTAAGAGGAGTTAGGAGCTTTTTAAGACATGCTGGATTTTATAGGAGATATATTAAATTTTTTTCAAAAATTACTAAACCTTTATGCCAACTTCTGGAAAAAGATATAAAATTTGACTTTAATCAAGATTTCCTTAAAGCCTTTGTATCTTTAAAGGAAAAATTGATCACTGGACCTATAATTGTTTCACTTGATTGGGAGAAACCTTTTGAATTAATGTGTGATGCAAGTGATATACTATTGGAGCTGTTTTAGGGTAGAGATATGATAAAAATTTTAAAGTCATATATAACTCTTAATGATGCTCGGATTAATTACACCACCACTGAAAAAGAGTTATTACCCATTGTGTATGCTTTTGATAAGCTTAGATCATATGTAATTCGAGCAAAATGTGTTGTGCATACTGACCATTCGACTATTAAATATTTGTTGAAAAAGAATGATGCTAAACTAAGATTAATTAGATGGGTATGATGCAAGGTTTGATTTTGTAATGGTTGATAGAAAAGAGGCTGATAATCAAATTGTTGATAATCTATTTAGGCTAGAACAAGAAGAAATACTTGATTTGGAAAAAGAAATTAATGAAACTTTTTATGATAAACAACTTTATGTTGTAAAAGGATGAGAAATACCTTGGTATGCTGATATTGTAAATTATATTGTTAGTGGTATTTTACCATATGGACTGACAAAACAATAAAAAAAGAAATTCATTCATGATGCAAAATCTTATTTTTGGGATGATCCTTATTTGTACAATCAATAAAAAGATTTAGTAATGAGATGATGTGTGCCTTAAAAAGAAATTCATGAAATTATTCAGAAATGTCATGGTTCTGAATTTGGAGGTCATTTTGGAAATGATAGAACTGTTCATAAAATTTTGTACTTTAGTTTTTATTGTCCTACTCTATTGAGAGATGTTAATATATATATCAAAACATATGATCGGTGTCAGAGAGTAGGTAATATTTAAAAAAGAAATGAAATGCCTCAAAATTCTAATTTAGAAATTGAAATTTTTTATGCATGGAGATTAGATTTTTTCAGACCTTTAATACCTTCATTTAAAAATATATATGTATTGATTGCTGTGGATTATGTTTCAAAAAGGATTGAAGCAATTGCTTTACCTAGATGTAATGCTCGGAGTGTTTCAAAATTTTTAATTAAAGTTATTTTTTTTTTCATGATATGGAATGCCGAGAGTAATCATTACCAATGGAGGATCTCATTTTAAGAATGTAACAATTGCAAAATTGGTGGAAAAATATAATATAATGCATAAAATTGCAACTTGTTATCATCCCCAGACTAGTGGTTTAGCAAAAGTATATAATTGCGAACTTATGACAATTTTAGAAAAGAGATTTAATCCTAATAAAATTTATTGATCTCTTAGATTAGATATGACATTATAGGCATACAGGGCTACTTATAAGATACCTATAGCAATGTACCCATATAAATTAATTTTTGGGAAGACTTGTCACTTGCTAGTTGAATTGGAGCATAAAGCTTATTGAGCTATAAAATAATTAAATTTAAATTTGAAAAGGCTAAAGAGAAAATATTATTACAATTGAATGAGCTTTAGGAAATTAGGAATGAATTTTATGATAATGCAAGGATTTATAAAGAAAAATTGGAAGAATTACATGATCAGAAGAAAATAAAAAGAGAATTTGTACCTCGATGGGAAGTTTTTTTATACATACAAGATTAAATTTTTTTTCCTAGAAAATTAAAGTCTAGGTGGAAAGGGTCATTCAAAGTTATAAAAGTCTATCTTTATGGAGCATTTAATGTTGAAGACCCCAAGGCTGGAAAACTATTTAAAGTTAATGGGCATGGATTGAAACCATATTTTGATGGTTAAAGACTGGCTTTCAAAGAAACCGCAATATTGGGTCACCCACAATGAGACTGGGAATGTCTGGCTAACGACCATAAACCAAGCGCTTTGTGGGAGATAACCCATATGAATCATTATTTAGTTTGCTTTTGAGTTTTTTGTGTTTGAAGTATTTTACGTATATTTATATTTAGGTCTTTATGAAGTCCGTGTATTTAAGAAAAATATTTACAAATAACTTTATTGTTCTAATTTTATTAAAAAATTTGAGAATTTATTGGATCGAATGTGAAAGCATGCAGGTTTTAAAACTGGTGCATGATGCGCCAGATTGGCAAATTATGTGTTGAATCTAAGAGAGCTGGCGCATGATGTGCCTGATTTGGCGCATGATGCGCTGCGGCAATGAAAATGACTTAAACGTTTCAAACAATAGTTTTTGGCAGTTTCTACTCCTTATAGCTCCAAAAAACCAAATCATAATTCTATTTTAAAGAGGGAAATGAGGGAAAAGCCACTAAATTTTAAATCCAATGGCTTCAAACTCCAAAAAATACTACGAGATTTGAAATTTTCAACTGGGAAAAAGTTGTCAGTTTCGATGCCTAGAAATTACATGATCAAGTTCTAGTGAAGAAGAGGAATATTAAAGAAAGGGGATTTGTGAATCGCTGACACTAAATACTTGATTGCAAGAGATTATTGCGCAAAGACGTTGGGAAGTGCTTTGTTACACTACTGCCACTCTAGTCGTCGTTGTGGTGAAAGAATTTTATGCAAATCTTCATGGGATCAACCAAGCAATAGTCTACGTGTGAGGCAGGTTTATACAGTTCACTCCTTCAAGAATAAATGAGATGTTTATGATTAAGAATGTACATATCTGCCATTATGTGATTTTTACCCCTACGGGAGACAATATGAATAAACTCTACCGATACCTTACGGATGAAGATGTGAATTGGGAGGCCAAAGATGATGAGAATGTCAGTTCTTCATCATCATTGTTAAATCATACTTCTAAGGTATGACACTTCATTATTGTATCAAAATTACTGCCCACAATGATGACCAGTAAGGTAATTAAGGAGAGCGCTATTTTAAATTATTGTATTTAAACTGGAAAACCTCTTGATATTGGAGCCATAGATGTAAAATTAGTTTTGGGTTTGATTGAGAATGGATCTGCAACTGGACTTGGACATCCATCCACTATTTTCCTACTGTGCAGTCAATCAAAAGTACCTTATAAAAGTTTGGAAATAGTGCTTCATCCTTGGAGGTTGATGGATCCAGACGTCCATTACAACTGTAGTGGAATGGGAAATGAAAATGATATGAATTTGATGATGGATCATGTATCTCACAATTCATCACCTAATCAACCCTACTATAATTCTAATGCACTTTTGATGAGAATCAAGAAGATAGAGAAAGAGGTGCAGAATCTTATGCATGTGATTAACAATATTTTTGAAATGCTGGATCATCTGGATTGGAGACTGAAGGAACATTTTGAACATACTAAGTGTATTGAAGATGGTTTGGTATGTATGTTCAAGAAACATTCTTAGATTGGAGAGGATTCAACTGATGAGTTTCCATATTGACTCTTCTACAACCTGTAAGTGCACTACCAATCAATGAGAGATATCCAGGAGGACAAGAGTGAAGATGTTTAAACTTAATTTATGCACAAAACATTTTGTTTAGTACGGCTTGTGTTAGTTTGTTATGTTGGATTGCATTTCCTTTCTATTTTTGTACTATTTATGTTTATGCTTTGTATTTTGATGTTTAGATTTCGGTGTTAGGATGTTGAGTTGGTTTAGAATGTTGAATTTGATGTTTTGTTGGCTTGAAAACTGTTAGTTTGTATTAGCGCGGAATTTATATGTAAATGTGAGTTTTGTGCTGCTTGTGAAAGTTTGGTGTTAGAATGATGTTTGTGTATGCTTAGAAATGCTCATTTGAGTTAACCAAATGTTGACGTAAGCCATTACAAAGCAGATTTCCACAGAAACCAAAATATGGTGAATTTAAGCTCTAGCGCAAGACACACCAACTTATAGAGCGCCATAATGCGCCAGATTTGGCGCATGATGCGCCGAAGACCCAAACACGCCAGATCGCCTAAAAAACTATGAATTTGAATGGATAAGCTCCATTTTCATTTCTTGGGTCATCTCCTACCTCTAAACCTTCACCTAAGGCTTCTTATTGAAGACAATGGAGAAACTTTTGGAGGCTAAAAATTGTATATTTCATCTTCTCTGGGTAAGAGCTTCAGCTTAAATTAGAAATTTTTTATTTTCACTATGGATTTTCTTACATTATGGAAGATCCAAATTTTGTGTTTTTTTATGAAAAAGCTTGAAAAAAACTCATGGTGAAAAGTTTCTTACCAATTAATCTTGCTTGAAGAGTTAGATTTTTTATTTAGTAATTTTTTTGGAATTTCTTTGGATTTACATAGAATTTTCAATAGCTCACCAAGTTAAGAGAGGAAGGACGTCCGAAGATTTTGATTCACAAAGTTTTGTTAACTTCAAGGCCCAACATAGTTACAATACACAAAATGGAGCCAGAAGATTGATCCAAGAATGAGCATTTGCAAACTCGAGTGGTGAGATCAAAAGGTTGATCCTTGCCAGAAATTGGGAAATTTTATACCACTTCATTATAGTAGCAATTGTCCCCAAGATTTGGAAGTTTTATTCCAACTTGAGGTTCACTACTCATGACCACATACTGGTTAGAGGTAAACAATTTGAATTTACTATTGATCGTATCAATACTTTTTATGGGCTAAAAGTATATTTTTTGATGAGTACGCTGCATTTGTGATGACTAATTCATCACTGGATGAAGTGCTTGCCTTTTTAACTAATGGAAGAGGAGAGTGGAAGATTAAGAATAATAAGGTAGTTAACTTCCCCGCTTCTATGTTGACTAGCCAGTCAAACGTATGGAATCACTTCATTTCTGCTAGATTATTACCAACAAATCATCTAATCGATGTTACAAAAGATAGAGTTGTGTTGAATTATTTCATTCAGAACATGAAAGCAATAGATGTTAGTGCACTTATAGTTCATCATGCTTGAAGTATAGATGGTGTTTCTATATCTAGTAGTTTGGAATACCCTGCTTTGGTTTTCAAGGAAAGATTACAGCCACAAAATCCTATTGAGAGGCATATGATTCAAAGAGTTGTATCATGTGTTGAATCAAGAGGTGGAAGAAGGGATAAACCCTCTACATCAGCTATAGAGGCATCTACTTCTCACGTTCATCATTATAAAACATTATGGACTAACTCATGATTCAATAAGTAATGGACATAATTAATATTCAGAGTCTGTTGGGAGTGTTTGGAGCAAGAAATGCTTATAATGATGAATATCAGCAGAGGAAAGTTCAACATGATATTGATTTTTAAAATACTATGGTGATACTTCTTAAGGGAGAGCCCAATGTGGAATTTCCTCCTTGCTCTAGTTTCACTCCTATACTCCTATTTGGGATGAAGATGAGGAACAAGAAGAAGAAGATAATGATGTTGATGAGGAAGGGATCATGACTGATACTTTTATGAGTCTAGTGTAGTTTGTTTTTGTGTTTGTTCATTATTTATGATTGAAATGTGTTGTATTTTCATTTGAGAACTGTTGTAGTAAAAACTTTTATGTTGTGTTGTGGACATAATTGTAATAGCAACTGTAGACTTTTACTTTTTTTTTTTTTTGCATTTTTAGTATTTCAGTTTTGTTTTTCAGTTTTTGTATTTTTATTTTTAATTCTCAGCAAATTCTTTAGAATATATTATATTTCATTTCATGCTTTAAAGCCTGTATATTTTAAAAGTTAGTACCTGCAGTATACCAGAGTTCAGTTTCATAATCAGAAATCCTCTACATGTTAGTTTTTATTTTCATGCATTTACTGTTTTCTTTCACCTACTAAATTTTGTACTAAAACATTTTTAAATTACTTAAACACTTAAGTTTGATGGGGAGGGGAGAATTTTTTTTTGAAATAAAATAAAATAAATTTATTTGTCCTTAATTAACTATTTTCTTAAAAAAATTAATTTAACATGACTTAAGTAAATTAAAATTTAAATTTAAATGACTATAATTATGTTTATAAATATTATGGTAAATTTAGGTAAGAAGTTTTTAATAATCAAGATAAGTTCTAAAGTTAAAGATATTTGGTATGATAGGATAAACTATGCTTTTCTATTTAAAGTAAAGAAAGTTTTTTTTTTTTGAAATATTAAGAATTTTAGAGTTACATGTAAGATGAAAAGAATGAGACTTTATGAAAAATCATAAACTAATACGAATTTAACAAGTAAATAAAGGTATGGAGTTTTTGACTTTAAGAAGAGGATAATGAAGCAGAAAACTATTAAAGCCTATCCAGATATAATAATCCTCATTTGAAAGAAAAAAAAGAAAAGATAAAAAGAAAAGAATAGATTGAAAAGATCCTAAAAGATGAGAAAAGAAAAGAAAAGAAAATTAAGTGAGGAGAAGCTTGAGAAGATGCCTAATAAAAAATTATCTTCACTTGAATCAACTTAAGGGAGAAACTTTATAACAATTTCTAAACTTTTACTAGAGTTTTAGTAGCATTCTTAGTAAAGTCTTCATGAAGTTATTTTCCATATGAATACTCTAAATGTTCTTAATAAGACAAATTGCAATTTTTTTTTCCTGAAATGAATAGAGATTTAGAAATCTTAAATTTGATTACTTAGTATTGTTAGACTTAGAATTTGAATCTAAGTTATTAAAAGTTTTTTTTAATTATTCTATTCAATTAATTAAACTAAAATATAGAAGTAGTAAGTAAATCTCTATCCCAAGTCATAAGCTTTTATGTAATAAAAGTGTCACTTGAGGAAAAGTAACATTAAGGGCTAGTTTGGGGCAGCTTATAAGTGTGGGCTGACGTTTTTAAAACGCCGCAGTACAGTTTGATTCACACGTTTCGCTAGCTTATCATAAACCGTGTTTGTGTTTTTACACTAAACGTAGACCGCGGACCGAATCCCGCGGCCTGCCTGCGGGCTGCGTTTCAGGATAAGCAGCTTATCTTGAAACGCACAAGCTGCCTCAAACACACCCTAAGTTTGAGGGATTTTGATACATCAAAATATTATAATATTTTAATATCATATTTTATGCTTATTTTTCATTATATTGTCCTTTAAAGAAGTGTACTTTCATTTTTTTTTGCATGTACATCATTTTTAGGTATTTGGAGCAAAAATGACAATAATGATGAAATTTGGAGCCAAAATAGTGAATTTTGGAATTCTGGCGCATGATGCGCCATTTGACAAAGGCTTGGCACATAAGGTGCCAGATATAACTTTTTGTAGATTAAGGAGGTTTGAGACAAATTTTGCGCAAACTTCTAAAGGGCCACTTGTTCTACACACCTATTAAAGCAATCAATGCATCTAGTTACTTTGGAAGGTTCCTTTATGAAGGGAAATGTCTCTTGGATCAAATGGCACATCTTTAGAATTCTAAAGAGTTAACTTCTGGAGGAAATTTTGAATTCCTTTTCAGAGGAGGTAGTACAAAATAAAAGAGGAAGAATTCAAGGAGTTAC
Organism: Phalaenopsis aphrodite; assembly: GCA_003013225.1. Classification (NCBI taxonomy): domain Eukaryota; kingdom Viridiplantae; phylum Streptophyta; class Magnoliopsida; order Asparagales; family Orchidaceae; genus Phalaenopsis; species Phalaenopsis aphrodite. The sequence goes on from NEWO01000573.1 coordinate 135,158, forward strand.
AGGGAGGATGAAAAGGACAAGAAAGTGTGGTTGGCATGAAAGGCAAGGAGAGAAGTGATACACCAAAATAATATATTGTTTTAAGTAGATATTTTATGCTTATTTTTTGTGATATTGCACTTTAAAGAAGGGTATTTTCATGTTTTTGTTGTAGGTATATCACATTTAGATATTTGGAGCAAAAATGACAAAAAAGGATGAAATTTGGGGCCAAAACAGCAAATTTTGGAATTATGGCGCGTGATGCGCCAGATTGGCGCATGATGTGTCATTTGATAGAGGCTTGCCGTATTACACGCTAGAGATGAATTTTTATAGATTAAGGCAGTTTGAGATGAATTTTGTGTGAATTTTCAAAAAAACACTTGTTCTACACACATTGGAGTAATTCAATGCATCTGAACACTTTAGAAGGTTATTTTATTACGAAATATGTCTCTTGGATAAAATGACACATCTTTTAAATTCAAAAGAGTTGACTATTTGAGGGAATTTTGGAAGGAATCTTGAATTCCTTTTGAAAGGAGGTAGCCTAAAATAAAAGAGGGAGATTTCAAGGAGTAAAATGGGGGAAAAAGGACAAGAAAGTGAGGGTGGCATGAAGGGCAAGGAGATCACTAAAATAATATACTATTTTAAGTACATATTTTATGCTTATTTTTGGTGATATTGCACTTTAAGGAATAGTATTTTCATGTTTTTGTTGCAGGTATATCATATTTAGGTATTTGGAGCAAAACTGACAAAAAGGACGAAATTTGGAGCCAAAACAATGAATTTTTGAATTCTGATGCATCATGTGCCAGATTGGCACATGATGCACTGTTTGACAGAGGCTTGCCACATGATGTGTCAAATACAACTTTTTGCAGATTAAGGGAGTTCAAGACAAGTTTTGCATGAATTTTCAAAGGGACACTTGTTATACACACTTATTGGAGTAATTTAATGCATCTAGACACTATAAAAGGTTCTTTTATGAAGGGATATGTCTCTTGGATCAAATGACAAATATTTTGAATTCAAAAGAGTTGAATTTTAAAGGAAATTTTGAATTCCTTTTGAAAGGAGGCAACCCAAAATAAAAGAGGAAGATTTTAAGGAGTTGAAGGGGGGATGAAAAGGACAAGAAAGTGGGTGGTGATACACCTAAAATATATAATATTTTTAGATGAATTTTTATACTTATTTTTGAGATATTGCACTTTAATGGAAGGTATTTATGTGTTTTTCTTTCAGGTACAAGTAAAAGGATGAAAAATCCTAAAAGGAGTGAAAAAGGATCAAATTTGGTGCAAAGAGATGAAAATTGTGCTAAAGTGTTTTGGCACCTACGCGCCAGATCCGATGCTTAAGCTTCAGCCAAACAGAGAAGGCCACACCAAAGCACCAGAGACCTCGCGCTTAAGCGTCAAATGCAGTTATTTTGTGGTTTTCTTCATTTGACTGAATTTTGAAAAGGTATTTGAGGCATGTATTGGCTAAAGAGGGTGGCTATGACCACTACAAACAAAAATATTATTATAATACTTATGAAAGGAGGTATCCTTTGGAGAACACATTGAATTGGGACACATTTTGAAGAGTTATCAAGGCACCTCTTGGAGATTTACAAAAGAAGAATGTTGAAACTTTTTAAAGTTTGGTTGAAAGTTCTGAAAAGTGTTGGAAAGGAGAGAGTTTTTTAGAGATTTTCAGGTACCACAAATTTACTTTATCCTTTTTATTTTTAGTTTATTTTAAGGGTGTTGTAAAAGAGAGGAGATTCAAAGGAACTTCAAGAGTTTGGTGGAGGATTTAAGATAAGTTTTTATCTTTCTGTTTTGAACAACTTCTGGTTTTAATTGAGATTTCTTGTTGGTTTGACAATGATTTCTACTTTTAAACTAAAGTGTGGTTTTATTTTCTTCATGAATTTTGAGTAGTTTTCTTTATCTTCATCCTTAAAATCATAAGTAATTAAAGTGTTGGATGGAAGTTGTGGAGACTATTGATTTTTAATGTTATAAGAAGCTATGATGGTTTAAATCCATGAAATTCATTTACTTCTTAATTTGGCATATCCAGATTTTAAAATTTGTTGCGAGAACATGTAAGAACCAGGCTGGTATTGTCTCGGTCAATAATTGGAAAGAACCACATGAGGTTGTATCAATGAGAATGTAATTCATATGATTTAGTGAAAATAAATAAGGAAAAATCTTTGAAGGGTTTAGAGTTAGAGAACCTTAAAGTGACAGGTTAAAGCCCCCAACTTGGTTTATTATTTTAGGTTCTGATATGAGATGTTAGCCCCTAGGTGGAGGGAATCGAGGGAACTCTATAATGAGAGCTCGTATCTTCCCTGCCTAGCTGGTCTTCAGAACTATTCAAAGTTTAAATTAGTCAATGTTCTTTATAGCTTTTCTAGTATGGGTAAAAAATATAATTTCTCTTATTTGGCACAACATAATTTGCGTATTACCATAATAAAATTCATATGCCTATTTCTGATTCATGATAAGGAGAGAGATATTTTTAAATTTAGAGCTTTTTTTTACATAAACTCAATTTACCTTTTTAAATTGGTATAATATTGAATATAAGTAGTTATCGGGGATCACGTAGCATGAAAGGGAAGGAGAAGAAGGGGAGATTTCTTTTTAGGGTTGTAAGAGGAGAGGGAAGGTGAGAAATTTCTTCTTTATTATACTTCTAAGAGAGAATTGAGTGTGCTTATAAAGAGAGAAAGACTTAGAGAGAACTTCTAAGGATTTTCTTGGGAAGGATTGTGAGATAAGTTGTGTCTTTTATTTATTTTATTTTGTAAGCTTGTTTTAATATATGAAATTCATGTTTTTTCGTTTCCTTCTCTTAAATTTGATTAGTCTTCTTTATCCTTCTCCCTACTTATAGATATGGTTTTGTGAAGAATTGATTTTATTTTCTATGGTTTTAAATGTCAATAATTTTTGATGATTTAAACTCTGATCTTCATTTATTTTTTTAATTTGGACAACTGAAATGTTAAAACATGTTAAGAGACATATGTTCTGAGAAGGGCTATGATTTCTATAATAGGGGGAGAATCACATTTAACTTCAAGGGTGAGTATGTCATCCATGTAATTGAGTGTAAATAAATAAAGAAATATACTATGTTGGATGTAAAATTTAAGATATTAAGGTGATAAATTAAAATCCCCAATTCGGTCTAGTTGATTGGAAACTAATGTGTGATTGTTAGCCCTTAAGGGAGGGAGTAGTGGGAGCTCTGGAGTTGCAGCCGATATCCTCCCAGCCTAACACAAAATTAATGACCAAACTTTGGTTTAGTAAATATTCTTTATAACACTTGGAAGAGAGTAAAGAATAGGATTGCTCCTATTTAGCACAAAACATTTTTTATATATATTTCAAATGCTTTTAATTTCTTTACAATTCATATACTCATTGTAAAGAGGAAGGATGCTTTCTTAAATTTGAATCTTCCATCAAAAATTTTGTTTAGTTTTCGTAATTTTACTATTGAAAGTTTTGTTTTTAGTTAGTTAACTCTATCTATCAACTGCATTTTATATAGTATTCACTTTAATAGTAAATATTCAAACTTTGCATTTTACTTTTATTTTTGTATTTTTAAATTATAAAATAATTTTATGAATTTACTAATAAGTTTTTCCAATCTTCTGTCGGATCAATAACTAGGACTCGGTTAGAGCCCTTTATTACTTGAGTGATACGTATACTTGCGATGATTTTTAAAAAAGTTTGGTAGTCTAAAAGAGTTTTAATGATAAATTATTTTCATAAAAGGTATTTGTGTTGGGATTATACTGCATATTTATTATTATATCCGCCGTGTATGTTTTGTAATAATGAAAGATATTTACAAAATTTACACACTAAATCTACTTGCATCAAGTTTTTGGCGCCGTATTAGTAAGTTATATTATTTTATTATAAAAAAATAAAAAAAGAGTGTTTATAGTTTAGTATTGAACATTTTCGTATTTAAGTGTGTTTGTTTATTTTTAATTACTTGCTTTGTTTATTTATGTGTAAGGTAAGATCTGAAAATTTAGTACTATACGATTCTGAATTACAGAGAACTATTAGAAAAATTCAAAAACAACAAAAAAATATTATAACATTTTAGCAAAATGCTTCGCAATTTGAGTAATACTAGAAATGAAAATGAATATCATCGTAGACCTTTAAGAGATTATGTTAATCCTACAACAGATGAAATTCATTTGAGCATACAGAACTTCGTTGTAGTTGTCAATTCAGTTGAGCTTAAACATGCTTTTATCAAAATGGTACATGTCGGCACTTAAAAGTTGGGGAGTTTCATGTTGGATGTTATCGATTGCCAGAATAAAAATCCTATTGCTCGCTTCAAAAAGGCATTCAATTTACATATATAAATATATATATATATATATATATATATATATATATATATATATATATATATATATATATATATATATATATATATATATATATATA
>NEWO01000573.1:139665-151231 GCA_003013225.1 Phalaenopsis aphrodite
TATATATATATATATATATATATATATATATATATATATATATATATATATATATATATATATATATATATATATATATCTGTGTGTGTGTATGTATAACTTTAGAAAAATATAAAATCAAACTGATTCCATATATTCCATAGTTTAAATGAAAGAGCACTACACCTCAAGCTATGTATCTATCCCGAAAGATAAACACATATCTTGATAGTGTTGATCAATCAAATAAACAAAGAAATATATGATATTCGATTGGTTTTCAAAAACCATTTTATTTATAAGACGAGAAGTTCTCCTATTTAATATGAAAAACAAAATAGGGTTTATATTAAGTTGGGTTAAAAAAAATCTTCCTATAACGGCAAACCCCCACAGTTAATTACATCTTAGATAACTGAAGTCTCCTAAGAAAACTCTAGATAAAAATCAGGGGATATTGTCTTCAAAGAGTTCAAAGGAGTAGATCTTCTCAACGAAATTGGACAAAGAGGTGTGAAAGGGGAATGATTCAAATTTATAACATTTATTATGGAATCCAAAAGAAGAAGAACTAGGAAATGCCCCGAATACTTAAGAGAACCTAGGTGACTTCTCAACCTATCCTATGATTGGCTTCAATTTAAAGGCGAAATATTTAAGTGTTTCAACTTGCCAATTTTATTAATTATGACTTACATTCATATGAAACGATCACACAAATAGCCTGGAAGATATGAGGTATTAGGTCGTCACGAACGATGACCTCAGAATCCTAAAACGAGTTAGGTCTTACATTATGTAGCAAAGCTAGATAAAAGCCTAAAGATAAGTTGAGAATTTATGTTGCACTAGGTGGACAACCTCAAAGTCATATGTCTTGCTTAATTAATCCTAAGGAATGATTTAGCTGATGTAGACATGTCTTGCTATTGAAGATGGTCGTGCTGCCCACAATGCTAGCTCCAAGCTCCTTATCATGGCGAGTTTAAGTTTTCTAATGTGTCGAGGCACGATGTTAAATCAAATGTTTTCTAAATTTATGTTTATTTAAATGTTATGGGGAATGTTAAAGTTTTTTAAAGTGGCCCTGATTAAGATCATACGGTTCCCTTGTTCTTGGACCACAATTTTTTGGCATTCACTTAGTCCAAATGAATTTAATAAACTCAACTTAATGAGTTTCATACTTTCATTTAGACCATGGAAAATCTCGTTAGCAACCATAGGTTACCTTTTCCAAGGGATTCTCGAAAATTCAATAGAGACATTTTAATTTGATAATAATTTTTTTTGTGATGTTTGTGATTAAATTTTGAGTTGTCTTATATTTTGAGTATTATGGTGGTGAATTTTATCTAGTTTAATTTTTAAATTTTTGTTTTGGTTGAGCGGCTATTCTAACAGTTTTGGTTTTGGCATGTAGGGTGACATCATTATTTAATATGCAAGTTTGAGACAAGAAGTACTGGAAGGTAAATACAATAATTTAAAAGTGTACCTATCGATTCTTCTCGTTCCACCACCTAAAAGGTTAGCTTTGGCAGTGTATATATATATACTTTTACAAAGAATTGAAATTTTCAGAGTAGATGAAGGTAAAGTTGTCAGAACCCAAGTTACTACTTTATTGAACCTCCAAAGAGCTTAGTGGGTGATTTTAGAATAAAATATGACAAGTTCAATTTGCCCTTAAAAATACCCAAAAGATTTCAAAGTGTTCGGGAAATGACCCTGAAGTACTTCGAGGATCTCTTGAATTATTTCAAGTTCATTCAGAACTTCATCATATTGTTCCCTTAATCATCCAAGGTTAGAGTGTGACTACCCTGTTGCCCACTAAAGCTAGACAATTTAATTATCCCAAGGATAGAATACATAATCAATTGATATTTCGTTTAAGAGTTATGTGGGTGGGTGCCCCTAAGGCAGGTTTGAGTCATAAAAGATTATGGTGCCCACAATTAAAGTCGGGCTTGTAATGTTTAAAGATGTTAATCACCAATGATAATGTCTTTCAAATCCAATTAATTGAGTTTAGACATCGAGCCTATGTCACTACCAAGCCCTTAATAATCATAACGAACAAATTGATGGTGGTTAAGATTTTGGTTTAAGTGACATATGTTCTTATTGAAAGATCAAATCATCATCAATTTTAGGCCTAAGATAATTAAATAATCATCTTCCTACTTAAGCCCATCACTTAAGAATCATTTGATCTTAATTGACTTCAAGTCATGGTGATTAGGGGAGTTAGGATTTTTGTTCATATTATAGAAATGGTGGCATGTGAGTTTATACCTTTTAATCCCATTGTATTTCAATCATCCAAACATGTTCATTAGGATCAAAATTACCCATTTTCCCTTTGTTAACCCTAAATTTTGAGCAAGGCACCAAAATCTAAAGTTACCCATTTACCTTTGGGGCTCCTCACCTCATAACTCATTAATCAAAATTCAAACGACTTTGAGAATTTAGAGTGTCCTATCCATGGGTCAATTAAAACATGAGAGGAGAAATTATGGGTTTTCAAAATTTAATTTAAATAATCATTTAAACTTAAAAGGTAGTAATTTCAAAGTTGATTTTACTTAACTATCTAAAATACAGTTTTCTATTCGTGAGAAAATTATAAGAGGACCCCTTAGGTCAAAGAAACACTTCGTCAAAATTTCATGATTTTTTAATTAAAATTTTATTATTATTGTTTAATTATTAGCAAATTCCAATGATTTAATTAAATCAAAAATAATGTTTTAATTACAAAAATTAATTTTATATTTTTATTAAACTTCTCTTAGTTCAAAAGACTTGGAGAATCAAATTTTATATTTTAATGATTTTTAATTTATTTATTATACTTATGTTAATGAGAAAAAAAAGAAAAATGTATTTTTAAGGTTTTAAATTTTATTTTTTAATTGGAAGAGTTAGGGAAAATATTTTACTGAATCCTAAGTGATTAAAAGAACATTAAGCACACTTTAAAATATTTTTGTATTTTTTGGATTTTTAATTATTTTAAATTCAAAATAAGGCTAAAAAATCAAGTATTTTCTCAAAAATAACTTTTATTTTCCTAAGTGCCCCTGATCACCTGGAACTCAGAAAACTACTTTTCATAATTTTCCCAAGTGCATTTAATTTATTATAATTCTTTTGTACAAAAGTATAAAGTTTCTTAAAAAATCAACATTAGTGCTCATCCTAGAATTCATCACTTATTCAGCCTTAGTTTAGTTCGAACGCACCTTTGAAAAGGAATAAGAAGATATAAAAAGTGGTACAGAACCTTATGCATGCAATTGGGAATGTTTCGAAAATGTTAGATCCTCTGGATTGGAGACTGAAGGAACATTTTGAACATACTGGTAGTATTGAAGATAGTTTGGTACACATGTTCAAGAAACGTGCTTGGATTAGGGAAGAATCAACTGATGAATTTTCTTATGGACCCTTCTACAACTTATACATAAACTATCAATTCATGGGAGATAACCAGGAGGATGAGAGCAAACAAGATGTTTGAACTTTCTTAATGCATGGATTATTTAGTTTATCACTGTTTGTTTATGTTATTACGTTATGTTGGATTGCATTTACTTTTATTGTTAAACTCTATTTATAGTTTTTTCTTAGTATTTTGATTTTTAAATTTCAGTGTTAGGATGTTTGGATTGCTTTGGACATTGAATTAAATTTTCTTGGCTTGAAAAATATTAGTTTGTAGTAGCGCGGATTCTATATATGAATGTGAGTTTGTGTTGTTTGTGAAAATTTAGTGTTGGAGTAATAATTATATATTGTTATAAATGTTTATTTCAGCTAATTAGAAGAGGATGTAAAGTGGTATGTAGAAGATTTCAACAGAAATCAAAATCTGGAAAAATTAATGTGTTGGCACTTGATGCACCAGTTGATAAAGAGTGGGTGCTAGATGCGCCATATTTGGCGTCTAATGCGACAAGTTCTTGAAAACGCCAGATTACCTAAAAACCATGAAATCACATAGTTAAACTCTATTTTTATTGCTTGCACCATCTCCTACCTCTAAACCGTGACCTAGGGTTTCACATTGGCTCGTTTGAGAAGATTTCGGAGGCCAAAGATCTTAGATTCCATCTTCTCTTGGTAAGAGCTTCACTTTAACTTAGAAATTTATTATTTTCACCATGGATTTTTCCTACATTACGGGAAATTCGAGTTTTTGGATTTTTGATGGGAAAGCTTGAAGAAAACTCATGGTGAAACTAGCAATATAATTTACAATATCACCATACCAATGCATTTCCCATCCTTTTACAACATAAAGTTGTTCATCAGAAAAAGTGTCATTAATTTCTTTTCCAAATCAATTATTTCTTCATATTCTAGCCTAGATAGATGATCATCAATTTGATTATCAGTCCTTATACTATCGACTACCACAAAATCAAACTCTTGCATCAGGAGCACCCATCGAATTAATCTTGGTTTTGCATCCTATTTTCGCGTCAAATATATAATAGCCAAATAGTCAGTATGCACAATACATTTAGGTCCAATCAGATATGATCTAAAATTATCAAAAGTATAGAAAATAGCTAATAACTCTCTTTCAATGGTGGTGTAGTTAATCTGAGCATCATTAAGAGTCTTACTAGCATAGTATATAACTTTAAAAATATTATCATATCTCTGCCCTAAAACATCTCAAATTGCATAATCACTAGCATCACGCATTAATTCAAAAGGTTTTCTCCCAATCAGGTGAAACAATTATATGAGTAGTGATCAACTTTTCCTTTAAAGTTTCAAAGGCTTTAAGACAATCTTGCAAATTTTGTATCTTTTTCCAGAAGTTGGCATAAAGGTTTAGTAATTTTCAAAAAATCTTTAGTATATTGCCTATAAAATCCCACTTATCCTAAAAAACTCCTAACTCATCTTACTATTATAGGTGGAGGTAGGTTTGATATAACCTAAATTTTTGTATAATCTACTTACATACCATTTTCTGAATTTTTATGCCCAAGCACAATTCCTCCTAAAATCATAAATTGACATTTCTACCATTTCAATCTGAGATTAGTTTTTTCACAATGTTCTATAACTTTCTTTAAATTATTTAGACATATTTCACATGAAGTTCTAAATATAGAAAAAATGTCCATAACAACTTGAATCTCTTCTTCAATTAAGTTGCTAAAAATTGACATCATGCATCTTTGAAAGGTTGCAAGTGCATTACATAATCCAAAGGGCATTTGCCGAAAAGCAAAAGTTCTATAAGGACTAGTAAAAATTATTTTCTTATAATCATCTTGAGTAATTGACATTTGATGATAACTGGTGTATCCATCTAGAAAATAAAAATATTTGTACCCAGCCAGCCTATGCAACATCTAGTCCAAAAAGGATAAAGGAAAATGATCCTTCCTGGTGGCATAATTTAATTTTCTATAATCTATAAAGATTCTCTAACCAATGACTTGTCTTGTTGATATTAATTCATTATGCTCTTTCATTACTACAATCACACCTTCTTTCTTTGGAACACAGTGAATTGGACTTACCCAAGCACTGCCTGAAATAGGATATATTACTCCAGCATCTAACTATTTTAAAATTTCTTTCTTAACAACTTATTTTATCGTTAGATTTAATCTCCTTTGATAATCCACTCTTGGTTCATGTTGATCTTCTAATAAAATTCTATGCATATAAATTGAAGGACTGACTCCCTTAATATGAGCTAATGCCCATCCAAAGGCTTTCTTATGTCTTTTCAACATTTCCAACAATTGCTCTTTTTGCGTATAAGTTAATTCTGAGGATACTATAAGAGGTAATGTAGATAAATATCCTAAGACTGCATACTTTAAATGGGTAGGAAGTGTTTTCAATTCTAGTTTAGGAGGTTTCTTAATAAATGAAATCAGATTCTTGTTACTTTCTGCAAGATCTATTATCTCAATTTTTTCTTGAACAAAATCCAAATCTTCTTTACTCACTTCCATAAATTCATCTTGAATTTTATCCTCATCTTGATATTCCATATATCTCTTTTCAAATTTGCTTTCAAATGTCTTTTTGAAATTTTCATGGCTTAAATATTCATTAATATCCATTCCGAAGCATTCAATCTCTTTCTTTTTTGCAAGTTATATCATTGGGTTTGCAATATTAAATGTAACCTCTTGACCACTAACTCTCATAGTTAGTTCTCCTTTCTGCACATTTATTAAAGCTCTTCCAGTGGCTATGAATGGTCTTCTTATAATGATACGAATTTCTTTATCATCCTCCATATCTAATACAATAATGTCCACAGGAAAGACAAATTTATCAACTTTTACCAAAACATCTTCTATAACTCTTTTAGGATAGGTAATCGAATGATCAACTAACTGAAGAGTTACAGTCATAGGTGAAATATATCCTAAGGCCAACCATATGAAATTAGGCAACTGCATAAGATTAATAATGACTCATAAATTACATAAAGCTTTTTCATAAATCTGTTCGCCAATAACACAAGGAATTGTAAAACTTCCAGGATCTATAAGTTTTTTAGGATGCTTTTTTCTAAATTTTAGCGCTACACTCTTCACTAAGTGAAACAGTCTCATTATCTTCAAACTTCATTTTCTTATTAAATATATCCTTCATGGCTTCACATAGCTCGGCTTTGTTCCAAAGCTTCAACAAATGGAATGCTTATCCTTAATTTCCTTAATATTTCTAAAAATTTAGAAAATTAGTTATCTCTATTTTTCTGCTTCAATCTTTAAAAAAATGGAGGTGGTGGTCTTTCTACAGTGATGTTCATTGGTTTAATGGAACATTAAGACTCAAAATGAAAATCTTTACCCAATTTTTCTTTTTCCACCTCATCTTTCTCAAGTACAACTTCATTTTGATCTCCTTTTTCTAATTCTTTTCCACTTCTTAGTTGAATAGTTTTAATTTTCTCTTTGTTCAGATCCTTAGGATTTACTTCAACATTATTTTGCAATGTTCTTAAAGGTCTATTGCTAAGTATGAATGCAATACATCCCAATTGATTTTCCATATTTGTAATTTTAGCTCCTTGACTTGTAATTGACTTCCCATTTGCAATATCAATTCTTTTGTTGATAACTTTTTCTCTTTACTTTGTAAATTATTAAATCTTAGAGGGTAATAAGATTTATAAGTTGGATTTCATTAATTATTGGTGTTTCCCAATGGGTTCATAGTGATGTTTCTTCATTGTGGATTTGCAGCATCAGAATTGTTGTTACTCCAACTAAAATTTGGATGGCTCTTCCAATCGGGATAATAATAATTGGCATAAGGATTATTAGAACTATTATTTGTTGCATTTAAGGTCTCATAAGAAGATTGACATTCTATCATTTGTCTCAATGAATTTTCCTCAAGCAAAGGCGATTTCTGAGAATAATTCATCGCACATGCATCTATCTTCTTCTATATAACAACTTTTTGTGTAGCTAACATATATATTGCCTCAGAATCATGAATACTAGCTACTCTATTTGGATTTACCCCTTTAGAGGTCCACTGAAAATTATTAGTAGCCATCTCTTCAATTAATTAATATGCTTCATCAAATGGTTTTGTCATTAATGATCCACCAACGACAACATCAATTATAGATCTAAGAGATCCAACCAACCCATTATAAAATGTTTGTATTATTAACCAATCTGGCAACGCATGGTGTGGACACTTTATAAGGACATCTTTAATTCTTTCCTAGCTTCATAAATTGATTCCTCTTCAAATTGAAAATAAGATGTAATATCATTCCTAAGCTTAGCAGTTCTAATACATCTAGGTGCACATCTTAGCTTTATCCCTTAGTGAAAAATAAAAAATTCTAAGTCTGACAGCATCATTTGACACTCCATTAAATTTAAATGTAGCACACAATTCTATAAAACTAGTAAGGTGTAAATTAGGATCTTCAGTTGGTGTTCCCCAAAATTGATTGTTGAGTACCATTTGGATAATAACAAATTTAAGCTCAAATGAATTGGTAGCTACAACTTGGTTTTGTAGACTCAAATAAATTTTATCTGCTGTAGGATTAGCATAATCTCTTAAAAGACTCTGATGATGTTCATTTTCATTTCTAGCATTACTCAAATTGCAAGCCATTTTGCTAATATTATCTATCTCTTTTCGTTCTTTTCAAAATTTTCTAATAGTTCATTCTACTTTAGAATTGTAAGATACTAAATTTTCAGATCTTACACTATGCATAAAAAATAAAACAAGTAATTTAAAATAAGCAAAAACACTTAAATAAGAAAAATGTTCAAACTAAACTACAAACACTCTTCTTTTTTAGTTTTTAAAAATACTATAAATTGCAAAGTAAATTTCTACTACTAATTTCCATTACTTCCGAGGCAACGGAGCCAAGAACTTGATGCGGGTTGTGTTAATTTTGGAATTATTTTTTAATATTATAAATTACACACAACAGATATAATAATAAATATGCAATGTAATCCCACCATAAATAACTTTCATAAAAATAGTTTATCTTTAAAACTCTTTTAAACTGCCAAATCCCCTTTAAAAATAATGCAAGCATACGTATCACTCAAGTAATAAAGGGCTCTAATGAAGTCCTAGATATCAATCCCACATGGAAGTTAGTAATGCCTGTAAATAGTTCTTGAGATTATAATGTAAAGTACTTTTTTAAAAATACAAAAGCTAAAGTGCGAAGTTTGAATATTAGCTACTAAAGTGAAAGCTGTTTAAAATGTAATTGAAAGACAAAGTTAACTAGACCAAAAACTAAATACTCAAAAGTAAAATTATGAAAACGAAACGAAATTTTTTTTACGGAAAGTTAAAATTTAAGAAAGCATCCTCCCCTTTACAATGAGTAAATGAATTATGAAGAAATTAAAATCATTTGATAATATATATATATATATATATATTATTTTGTGCCAAATAGGAGCAAACTTATTCTTTATCCTCTTCTGAATGCTATAAAGAACATTGACTAGTCCAGAAGTTGGTCCTTAATTCCATGATTAGGCTAGGAGGATACCGGCAGCCACTCCAGAGCTCCCACTACTCCCTCTTTTGAGGGCTAACAATCTTGCATTAGTTTCCAATCAAGTAGAACAATTTGAATATTTTAATCTCTCACCTTAAAATTGCCAATTCTACATCCAAAAAGGTATATTTCCTTATTTATTTGCACTTAATTCCATAAATGACATACTCTCCCAAGAAATCAAATTTGATTCTCCCCATGTTGTAGAAATCATAGCCCTTTTGGAACATATGTTTCTCAACACATTTTAACATTTCAATTACAAATTCAAAAGGTAAATGAAGATCAGAGTTTAAATCATCACAAATTATTAACATTTACAACCATAGAAAATAAAATTACTTCTTCACAAAAACATATTTTAAAGTAGGGAGAAGGATAAAGAAGACTACTAATAATTCATGATAAGAATACGACAAAACATGGATTTCATATATAAAAACAAGTTTACAAAATAATAGAAATAAAAGACACAACTTATCTCGCAATCTCTTCAAGTCTTTCACTCTTTAAAAAGCACTCTCAATTCTCACTTAGAATTGTAATGAAGAAGAAATCTCTCACCTTCTGTCGGCACTATTTTTGGTGTTGAGTGGGGTTTGTGGGGAGTTGCCCGTAAGAAGCTGTTGGTCACCAGAATCAAAATCTCGTCACCCGCTTCGGAAGGACGTTGAAGTATGAAATTAAACTAACCCCATATTTTTCATAGTTTAAAATGAAAGAGCACTGTATCTCAAATCTTGTATCTATCCCGAAGCATAAATACAAGACTTGAGGATGATGCTCGATCAAATAACCTAAAGAAAGTATGACGTCTGTCGGGTCTGCGAAACCATTTGTATTTGCCGATAAGTTCCCCTATTTAATATAAAGGATTAAATAGGGTTTATATTAAACTGGGTTCGGACATGTTTCCTATAAGGGCAAGCCCCTATAGTTAATTACGTCTTAAATGACCAAGGTCATCTAAGAAGACTCTCGATAAAAATCAAGAAATATTATCTTCAAAGAATTTTAAATGATAGGACTTTTCAATAAGATCAGACGTAAAGTTGTGAAAGGGGATTCGTTCAAATTTGGAACATTTTTTTGTAGAATCCAAAGGAGGAAGGACCAGAGGTGAACCTTGGTGACTTTCCAAGCTATCCTAATGTTTGGCTTCAATTTTGAGGAGAAACATTTAGGAATTTCATCCCACCAATTTTATTAGTTAGGGATTACATTCGTGTGAAATGATCACACAAATAGCTGGAAGATGGGAGGATTTAGGTCGTGACAAATGACAACCTCGGAATCCTAAGATGAGTTAGGGCTTATACTGTATAACAGGGTTATAAACAAAGGCCTAAAGATAAGGTGAGGATTTACGTTGCATAAGCAAGGTACCTCAAAGTTCTATTGCTTTGTTGTTTAAGTCTAAGGAAAGAAGATTGGTTTAGCAGGAGAAGACAGGTTTTACTGCTGAAGATGGTCGTGTTGTCCACCATCCTATCTCTAAGTTCCTCACCGCAACGAGTTTGAGTTTCCTAGTGTGTCAAGTTATAATATCAAATGAGGTGGCCCTATGGTTGAATTTTTTTAAATTTTATGAGGGCATATTAAAGTTGATTAGAGCTACACTGGTTAGGATCCTACGGTTCCCTCGTTCTGGTACCACTATTTTTTATTGGATTCACTTAATCCAAATGAACTTACTAAACTCAACTTAATGAGTTTCATAATTTCATTTAGCCTATGGGAAGCCTCGTTAGCAACCGTAGGTTACCTCCTCCGAGGAATTCCGGATCATCCAATAGATACAACTTGGTTTAGTTAAAGATGTAGTTTTGTGTGATGTTTGTGATTAAATTTTGAGTTGTTTTATATTTTGAATGTTGTGGGGGTGAAATTTATCTTGGTTTATTTTAGTTTTGGTTTCAGTTTTGTAAACATGCAAGTTTATGTTGTTTTCATGCATGCAAGTATGAAAAGAAACAACGTAAGCGTAAAGCATGTAAGGAAAAGGGCACAAGAAAGGCGGTGTTATAAACTGTAAAAGCGTACCTGGCGAGTCTTCTCGTTCCACCACCTCAAACTCAAAATGCATGTGAGGGCATTTATGAAGAGCAGGAAAAGTAAAGTTTTTGTGGTTTTCCCAACCCTATGTCATATTTTTGTGAGTCCTTAAAAGTTTAATTAACGATGATTTCATTGAGCAAAGTATATTAAGTTCAATAGGCCTCTGAGGTATCCAACAACTTAGGAGGAAGCAGGTCTATGCCTCCCTCTCACCAATTGGTGAAAAGCTAGTAGTCGATTTAAACTTATTATGTTGCTTAATGGTTCATCTTGTAAGTACCCCTATTACTCAGTGAGCATTGATGTCTTAATTATCCCTAAGAATAGGGTAATTATCACTTATCATTTAATTTAAAAATTTTGTGGGTGAAGACCCTTAAAGAGGCAAGTTAGTGTAATTTGAACACTTAGCCAAATTTTTAATCCTAATTAGGCTTAGTGGTGTTTCAAGGATGTTTG
>NEWO01000573.1:154082-180948 GCA_003013225.1 Phalaenopsis aphrodite
CATGTGCTTTTTTGGAAATAATATCCCTTAATTTGGGGGACCTTTGGTCAATGGCTTGATTTAGGTGGTTTCATGGTGTTTGGACTGGTTACTAAGTTCAACTGATGGTTGTGATGGAGTTAATTTGGTGACTTTAGGGTGGTTAGGTCACATTTAGTGCATGGGTCCAAGTGGGTGCAAATGACCAAGACTTGGGTTTGGGCTAGGTTAACCATGTCAATTGACCCAATTTATTGATCAAAATTGTTTAGATTATTGTTATGAAGATTTTTGGTGAAGGGTTGAAGTGATTTTGAGTTCAATTGGTAGGTCAATTTGAGGGAATTTTGGTTTTTAGTCAATTTGGTCATGTTGGGCTAGGCTTGGGTTTAGCTTGGGTTAACCTTGGGCTAAGTCCAAATTGATTGATTTAAATGGTCAATGGGGACCCTATGAAAAGTTTTCAAGATGAATTGGATGCCAATTTAGAGGTTAAGGATATCAATTGGGTGAAATTTTGGGACTTCGCCAATTTGGGGCTAAATTTGGGAATTTTGGATTTAGGCCAAAATCAAATGGATATGAGGCTTCACCAAGGCCAATTGATGGTTGGTTTTGAGGTATAGGAATGTTCGGAAGATTTTTCAACTTTAATTGGGGCCAATTGACTAGGCTATAGGTTCAATTTGGTGAGATAATGTCATATGGGCAAATTTGGGGTTTTGATCTAAATCAAAACTTGGCTCTACATGAGTATCCTAAAAAGATCAATGGATCTAGACTAGAAATTTGAGTTTAGGGTTGTGAGTGTATGTGAGTGTAGATGAGAGTAGTGAGTGAATCAGCTCCAGACCAACACCAGGGTCAACCTTAAGGTCCAGTAGTCCTAAGGGTGACTCATCTTGATTTTCCCCCATGGTGACCCCACCTACTAAGTGCTAGAGGTTAGGACCAATTTGTGGAACTTTAAGTTGAGTAAAGAAGAGTTTGTAATTTCTAGTGGTGAGGGTGCCTTTTCTAGTTTTTTTAAGAATAATAAACAGGAAAGTCCTACTGCTGGACCTTAAGCTACTAAAAGGGAAAAACTAAACCTCAACCAAAAGTGGGGTCAATAAATGGATCCCGAATAGATGTGGTGTGTTGGGCAAGCACACCGCACGTATTGGCATTGACCGAGGAGATCAACAAAAACCAATACAGCCTCTAAGCCAACAGACTTGAAAATATGTGTAGAGTCGTGTGTGATTTGTTTCCGCTGAGGAATTAGCAGGTGTGTGTTTAATCAAGTCGAGAAGCAGGGACTCTCGTTGGGGAATGAAGAGTGGACTTTGAGTTATGAAATTTTAATGATTTCCAAAGGATGGGAGTCAGTATGTAAGTGCTGAACCCGAAGGGGAAATTGAAATTCTGATATCAATCCAAAAAGAGAGAGAGAAAGTTGGAATGTAAGGACCAGCCTCAAATGTAATGAATCAGAAATGTACGACTGATTCGTAAATGAGAATTGAAATGTAGGTCAGTTCTCAAAAGAGAGTGTCGGAACGTAAGGACTGACCTAGAATGTAATGAATCAAAAATGTATGACTGAGAATTGAAATGTATATCAATTCTCAAAAGAGAGTGTCAGAATGTAAGGACCGACCTCGAATGTAATGAATCAGAAATGTAGAACTGATTCGGAAGTGAGAATTGAAATGTNAAGGACTGACCTAGAATGTAATGAATCAAAAATGTATGACTGAGAATTGAAATGTATATCAATTCTCAAAAGAGAGTGTCAGAATGTAAGGACCGACCTCGAATGTAATGAATCAGAAATGTAGAACTGATTCGGAAGTGAGAATTGAAATGTAGGTCAATTCTCAAAAGAGAACGTCAGAATGTAAGGACTGACCTCGAATGTAATGAATCAGAAATTTAGGACTGATTCAAAAATGAAAACTGAAATGTAGGTCAATTCTCAAAAGAGAGTGTTAGGATATAAGGACTGACCTTGATTGTAATTAATTAGAAATGTAGGACTGATTCAAAAATGAGAATTGAGATTCAGATATCAATCTAAAAAGAGAGAGAGAGTCAGAATGTAAGGATCGACCTCGAATGTAATGAATCAGAAATGTAGGACTGATTCAGAAATGAGAATTGAAATGTACGTCAATTCTCAAAAAAGAGTGTCAGAATGTGAGGTTCAATCTCGAATGTAATGAATTAGAAATATAGGATTGATTTGGAAGTGAGAATTGAAATGTAGGTAAATTCTCAAAAGAGAGTGTCAAAATGTAAGGTCTGGCCTTGAATGTAATGAATCGGAAATGTAAAAATGAGAATTGAAATGTATATCAATTCTCAGAAGAGAGAGGGAGAGTTGGAATGTAAGGACCAACCTCGAATGTAATGAATCATAATTGTAGGGCTCATTCGGAAGTGAGAATTGAAATGTAGGTTAATTCTCAAAAGAGAGTGTCGGAATATAAGGTCCGACCTTGAATGTAACGAATCAGAAATGTAGGACTGATTTGGAAGTCAGAATTGAAATATAGGTCAATTCTCAAAAGAGAGTGTTGGAATGTAAGGTCCGGCCTTGAATGTAATGAATCAGAAATATAGGACTGATTCAGAAGTGAGAATTGAAATGTTGGTCAATTCTCAACGAAGAGTGTCGGAATGTAAGATCCGACCTCAAATGTATTGAATCAAAAATGTAGGACTGATTCGGATGTGAGAATTGAAATGTAGGTCAATTCTCAAAAGAGAGTGTCGGAATGTAAGGTCCGGCCTCAAATGTAATGAATAAAAAATGTAGGACTGATTTGGAAGTGAGAATTGAAATGTAGGTCAATTCTCAAAAGAGAGTGTCGGAATTTAAGGACCAACCTTGAACGTAATGAATCAGAAATGTAGGACTTATTCGGAAGTGAGAATTGAAATTCAGATATCAATCTAAAGAGAGAGAGAGAGAGAGAGTCGGAATGTAAGGACCGACCTAGAATGTAATGAATCAAAAACAAAGGACTGATTCGGAAATGAGAATTGAAATGTATGTCAATTCTCAAAAGAGAGTGTCGGAATGTAAGGACCAAACTCGAATATAATGAATTAGAAATGTAGGACAGATTCAAAAATGAGCATTGAAATGTGGGTCAACTCTCAAAAGAGAATTTCGGAATGTAAGGACCGACCTCAAATGTAATGAATCAGAAATGTAGGACAGATTCAGAAGTGAGAATTAAAATTTAGGTCAATTCTCAAAAGAGAATGTCAGAATGTAAGGACCGACCTCGAATGTAATGAATTAGAAATGTAGGACTAATTCAGAAGTGAGAAATGAAATGTAGGTCAAATCTTTAAAAAAATAATGTCGGAATGAAAGGACCAACTTTGAATGTAATGAATCTGAAATGTTGGACTGATTCGAAAATGAGAATTGAAATGTAGGTCAATTCTTAAGGAGAAAGTTGAAATTTAGGTACCGACCTTGAAATGTGAGAATCAGAATTTAGGTACTGACTCGAAGATGAAAATTGAATTGTAGGCATCAATCCCGAGATGTCAGAATTGAAATTTTAGTATCAATTCAAAGATCTGAGAATCGAAATGTACAAAAAGATTGTGGTCTTGAAAATGTGTATCTTGAGGAAAGGTTGATCCTGTTGAAGGAGATTTGTAAAGCTTTATGAGTTTTTGTGCAGAATAGGTATTTTGAGCACAAGTACGAGGTCACCAACTTTGAATGTCCTTGGGCGGACCAATTTGTCATGGGCTTATGCCATCTTCGTCTGGTAGAGCTCCAAATGTTGTTTGGCTTCTAGTCGTTTTCCCTCGAGACTCTCCAGCACTTCGAGTCTGAGTTTTATGCTTTCATCCATTGTGAGTTGGTTGGCAACGGAGACTCTAAGAGATGTTGTCAGAATTTCTAGCGATAGCACGGCCTTGGTCCCATACACGAGCATATAGGGTGCACACTGTGTGGGAGTCCTGAAAGTTGTCCGGTAAACCCACAAGGCTTCTAATAGTTTGTTATGCCAATCTCTTTTATTTTCATCCAGTGTTTTCTTCAAAGTTTGTACCACTATCTTGTTGAAAGCTTCAGCCATACCATTTGCTCTGTGATAATAAATTATAGAGTATCTCCAATCTATCCCATGTCTTCTGACAAAATTGTTGATCTTGCTAGTTTTGAACGTTGTTCCATTGTCAAGGATTATTCTTCGCGATACTCCAAAATGATAGACAATTTGGCTTTTGAAAAATTAAAGGATGTGTTGTGTCGTAACCTCATGTAACGGTACTAGCTCTGCCCATTTGGAGAAGTAATCTGTAGCGACAAAAATATGTCTGTGTCCCTTGGAAGATGGAGGGTCTATCGAACCTATTATGTCCGTGCCCCAATACTCAAATGGCCACGAGGAAACAGTTGGGTGTAGCACATTCGGAGGCTGGTGTAAAACTACCCCATGCACTTGGCATTGGTGACATCTTCAGGCTGTATCCATGCAATCGGACATCATTGCTGGCCAATAATATCTGAGTCTTTTGATCTTCATTTTCATTTTTGGCTCTGACTGGTGAGCCCCACACAATCCGGCATGTACTTCTTTGACAATATTTTGTGCCTCGGCACTGCTCAAACACTGTAGCCACATTTCGTCGAATGACCTTATGTAGATAACATTTCCCACCAGGGTGTAAGACATAACACTTCTTGTGACGTGGTGCCCCTCAGACTTGTCTTCTGGAAGCTTTCCAGTATGCAAATATTCTATTAATGGCTTGTGCCAATCTTTGTTGATGTCCGTAATTGTATTTATTGTTTCTTCTTTTCCAAGCTTGTGTAGAGTTTCAAATTCGCTTTGAGACAGGACTCGTTATCCTTGAACCGTGACTTTGATGGAATCCTCCGGGGGACACACCATTTCCTTAGCGAGTTTTTCTAGAGCATCGGCATGGGCATCATCTCCTAGAGGAATCTGGTAGAAAGTCACCTCAGGAATCTGCTCCAAAAGCTTCATTGTGTACTGATGGTACTCTACTAGTATTGGTTTCAGAATTATGTATTGTTCGATGACCTGCTGTATGACAAGTTAAGAGTCACCATAAATGATAATGTTTGTTATATCCACTGAGATTGCCAATTTCAATCCAGTGCTTAAAGCTTCGTATTATGCTTCATTATTGGTGCACAACTCTGTCAGGTGGTATGACAACCTCAACAAACCCTTATCTGGCATAATAAAGATCAAACCTATCCCTGCTTTGCCTGGTATAACTGTGCTTGATCCTTTGTCTTTCCTGGCTGACAAAGAGCCATCGAAGTACATTTCCCAGTGTTGTGCACTAGAAAATTCCATTTGTTGTATTTGCTCATGTGGTAACTCATCGTTGAGAGAGGATCCAACTGGGAGTGGGTGTGCAGCAAGAAAGTCTGCTAGTATCTGTCTTTTGATAGCATGAAGGGGAACAAAAGTTATATCAAATTGCAATAAGATCATTGACCATCTTGCTAAACGTTTGGAGACTGTTGGTCGGGCCATCAAATATTGCAATGGATTAACTTTTGAAATCAGGATAATCTTATGAGAAAGCATGTAATGTCTAAGCTTTTGAGCGGCAAAAACTAACGTCAGACAATGCTTCTCAATAGGTAGATACCTTATCACCATCGATATTAGACGACGACTCAAATAGTAGAGTGCATTTTCCTTGCCCTCATTGTTGAATTGGGCTAAGAGGGCTCCGAGAGAGTCATCTAAAGCTGCGGTATAAAGTATCAATGGTTTCCTTGGGATAGGGGCTGCCAAAACAAGAGGTGTCATCAAATATTGTTTGACATCCTCAAAAGCCCGCTGACATTTCTCTTCCCAAATAATTTTGGCATACTTTTTTATTAATGCAGAGAAAGGCTGACACCTACTTGTGAGATTAGAAATAAAGCGTCTCACATATGCAAACTTCCCCTGGAAGGAACATAGCTATTTCAAGTTTTTAGGGGGAGGCATTTCCAAGATAGCTTTAACCTTATCTGGGTCGATCTCGATTCCCCAATGATGGACAATGAATCTTAGAAATTTCCCGGATGTAACGCCAAAGGCGCACTTTAAGGGTTTCATTTTGAGATTGTATTGTCGTAACCGTTCAAACACCATCCTCAAATCATACAAATGGTCTATTTTATGTTTGCTTTTGTTGATCAAATGATCCACGTAGGATTCTATTTTATTGTGAATGAGGTCATAAAAAATCTTCGTTATTGCACGCTGATATGTTGCTCCAGCGTTCTATAGGTCAAACAGCATCACTGTGTAGAGGAAAATTCCAATCGGTGTTCTGAAGGCCATAAGTGCTACATCCTCAGGAGCCATCTTGATTTGGTTGTATCCCGACGATCCATCCATGAAGGAGAAAATTTCATGTGTTGAAGCGATATCCACCATCATCTCTGGTATAGGTAGTGGGAAATAGTCTATTAGACATGCCTTATTCAAATCTCTGAAGTTGACACAAATGCAGATTTGTCCATTTTTCTTCTTAACTGGTACAATATTGGCTAACCACGTGGGGTATTGCTCTTCTTTAACAAAGTTGGCATCTATCAACTTTTTCACTTCAGTGATGACTTGTTATTCTATTTCTAGGTGCATTCTCCTGACAGCTTGTTTTACTGGGTTATATTCTTATCCACCCCGAGTTTATGGACTGCAACCTCTACTGACAGTCCTGGCATTTCATCGTAGCTCCATGCGAAGCAATTTTTGAATTATGTGAATAGTTTGACAAATTTTGCAGATTCTTTGTCATCCAGTACAGAACTTATAAATGTAGGTCGGGGTTGTTCTTCAATCCCGAGGTTAATCTCTTTCAATTCATCGATAGTAGATTTAATTCCTCCTCAAAATCTGGCGGAGCATCTTCTATTTGTTGATCAGTAAATTCATCCTCTACATCAAGACAATCCTATTCTGACCATGCAAAATTTAGAATCATCGAATGGTCCAACTGTACCAAATTCGAGACCTTCTTTTGAATTGGGAGTTCGACTTCTAGTATTCCATAGTTTTTGAAATTTATCTTTTGGTATTTGTTTTGGTAAGTGTCCTTATTGAATTAACTTTTGAATGTAAGGTGAGAAGTAACCAAAAGGCAATTCTATTAATTCATTAGAATCAACATCCAAATTTACATGTTTTTCAAGCTCAGTAGAGGAAGAAGCACGATAAAATTTGATCGGCTTTGAACCAACACTACGGACTTCCTTGACCTCTAAACCCTTGATCGTTTGCCGGAGAATCGGAGTAAGGGTCGTAGTATTCACATTGTGGTTTATCCGATCATACATGGTTTCATATTCATTCTTATCTGTATCTTCTAGGGATATCTCGTACTGAGGTTTCTTCTGCTTTGTCATCATTATTTCATCTTCAGAACTGTGTTCATCACCAATGTTAATGGTTGGCCTAGTCCATTCAAGAATTAAATTGATCTTTCCTCGTCCGCATCCCCGTCCTCGACCTCGGGTGCGTGAACTAGAAGAACGTTCACCAACTCATTGTAAGAGAGTAGCAGAAGATTTTTGAAGCAGAGTTGTATGGCCTCCTTTTTGTGATTCTTCTGAATTTTTATCTTTGTTTGTGACAAGAAGACAGTCTTCTTTGGAGGCGCGTAGTAGGCAGCATCTTCATGGATACCAACTTCATGCACTGAAAATGGTTGTAGGTCTCCCTTGATGCAATTTTCTTGATGCACTGGTGCAGAGATGATGGAACCATATTGTGCTCATGAATCCATGGTCGATCAAATAGAGTGTTAAAAGAGGTCTCGGCATCAATGATATGAAATTTAGTGGTTGTCACGAGTTCTCCAACCTTCATAAGTAATGTAATTGATACAAGGGCACTTTCTCCCTTTTGGTTGAATCCTCTTAACATCATTTTATCGGCTGTAAACTCTTGAGCTTCAATATCCAAATAGGCCAATGTCCGTAGGCTCATCAACTTAAGAGATGCCCCAGGATCCACTAATACTCTGGACAACACAAATATGCTGATGTTGACGAAGATGTAGAGCGGACGGTTGTGGTCGGCGGTACCGAGCAGCAAGTCTTCATCTGTGAAGGTTACCCCTGACTGTTCTCTCAATGAACAAACTTCATCTGAGTATGTGCTAGCCAACGGAGCTAAGCAAATTTTTGGATCAAGCAAAGCTGTAACCAGAGATTCTCTCATCTCCTTTGACAGGATCAGAGCATCGTAGATGCTCAGTCGAGCGGGCAACTTCCTAAGATGAGCTAGCACGTTGTAGTCTACTTTGCATGATCCTCCAATTTTAACTTGATCATGTGGTTCTTCCACTGGTGGAGGTGGGGGTATCTCTTCTCGAGCCATTATCTATTTTCCTTTATCTGTTGGAGCTATTCTTGGTGGTGACACTTTTCCGCTCCTTAAGTTAACTTATGTGATTTCTTCTTCTTAAGCTATCATTGTTGAATCTTCCAGTGTCTTTTCTTCTCTGTCGGAAAGATCTAATTTGATGGAGAACGGTGTACCATGATGCTCGAGAATTGGCTCTTCGTTATTGGTGTTGTTGTAAGCGGTATTATTGAAGTTTTCTTTGGACTTGAAAACGAGTTTATCATACTTGAGTACGATTTGTGGATCATTTTGGGGATCGAGATCGCAGCTAGATCGGTCATAATTTGTCATTTTATCTCCAGAAATAGTCAAAATGTAGTCAAAATCATAATCATTATATTCATAAGACCACGGAGGGACAAAAAGATAATCATACAAAGTCAAGGGTCAGAGGATTTTTTTCTTCAAATCCGATACAACCAATCTAGTAGAGGAAACCCCTATCCTACCCCCCGTGCTATCAATCTTGGCAGTGACGCTTTCTTCTTCTTATTCTTTTTCCTTTACGATGAGTGATCTCCTGATGAAACCTTCATCTCAGACTCGATATGTTGCGTACTCCGAATGGAGGCTTGTTTTGATGCAAACTGTATCTTGTTCAGTATCTTCTTGGACGATCTGCTCCAGACCTCCTTCCATTCTTCTTTAGTGTTCATAGAAGCTTCTTTTTATGAATCTTGTATTCAATTAAGGACCCTCCTGAGTTCATCCCAAGTTGTACTCCATCCATCTACTCCAGCATAGGATCAATTGGGGAGATTAACTCAGATTAAATCATGTTTATGGAACCTTTTTTAGGTTCTCTCAAATACTCCTTCAGGATTTTTATATTCTCTTCCTTAAGGTCCTTCTCTAGCCAGTCCTTAAAGATGAAACACTTGTCTATAGTGTGCCCAAGCAACCGGTGGCATGGGCAATAATTTAGTTCATTCTTCTTATCCACCTCTTCAGGTTTCTTTTGATCAGGTACTTTGAATTCTGGTTTCTTCATCAGGATTTTAAATATTTTAGGTGCAGCTTCATCCTTGAAGGAATACACAACTTTATGTCGCTCTAACAGGGATATTCTTTTACCCATTATTTGTGGTGATCTCACATGAGGCGGTCGTTGGTTGGATTGACTGCTCTGTTTCTGAGAGTACTATGACGAAGACTGGCGATGCTCTTTTGCATATATCTTTATCGGCTGAAGACTGTCGGCTTTACTATGTAGCTTCTCGAAGGATTTGATGGAGAGTCCCTTAAGCATGAAAGCTACTAGCCCATAAATGCTTTTGAATAAAATCTCAATTGCTTGATGTTCCTGTAGTTGAGGTTCACATTTCATGCTAAGGTTTCTCCACCTCAAAATATAGTCAGCCAAAGTTTTGTTGGCCTTTTGCTTCTCCATCATGAGCTCTCCAATAGACACCTGATGCTGCTCCCCAGCAAATCTTTTCACAAACAACTTTTCCAACTCAGAAAATGTTTTAACTGACCCGTTGGGCAAGTCAGCATACCATTCGAAAGCAATCCCTGACAAGCTGCTGACGAACGGCTTGCAAAGTAGAGCTTCATTATCTCTTGTGTTGCCACAAGTGGCTCAAAAATGTGTTATGTGTTGTCTGGGATTTCCAGTCCCGTCGAATATTTTGAAGTTTGGGGCTACAAAACCTTTGGGGAAAGGTACGGCATTGAACTCCTTCGAGTAAGGTCTACCCTTCAAAATTGATGCACCGCCCTTGGATTGGGCTAAGGCGTCCCGTACTTGTTCAACCATTTGCTTGAATTCCTTTTCTAACATGGTACATGATGGAGAATCTTTCTTTGGCAGTTCATCTTTGTCTGCTTAAGTAGTCTCTCTTCTTTCATCCGTGATGTGTATGATTTCTGGCTAATTAATCTCTGGAGAAGCTAATCTCAGTGCTTGTGATTGCCCCTAAATGGTGGCCATGGCGGTCATAGCTGCAGTCATCTCTTCTATTCTTTTCTCCAGTAGACTAAATTGCTCATCCCATAAGAGGATAACCCTATGCAACTCATCTACGGCGTTCTCTTTGGTGTGCGGTTGAGCCTCGCGCGCAGACGTGGTAGTTCTGGTTTAGATCACATGGACTTCTATGAAATCCTCCTCTAGGTAATCATTGTAATCAAAATCTTCATTATCATTATCAACGAAAACTCCATGCTCTTGAGCTAACTCAGAAATCTCAATCCCGAGTTTCTCAACCTTTTCCTCAATTATTGATTTATTGATTTCTTTAAGATATGGAGGACATTGATGGACATCCTCTACTTGTTCCTCCATCCACTGGCTATTGTCGCGACAATGTCAGATATTTCAGGCACTGGTTTTACTTCTTGTCTTGCAGGCTCACTGAACTGTATCGGTGCAGCGACCTTGGGTACCCACACCCTCTTCTTCTTCGACGATGATGTATCAAGACGGGATGCCTTAGTAGAGACATCAGTATGTCGAGGGAAGGTATGCTCCCCATGGTGTAGACCGGCTACAGTTTTAGGTAATCGCTTCGTTTTTATCTCTGGGATTGCTGGAATGACGGGTAAGATCTTCAGACCCAGTCTCAACTTAACCGGTCGACGGCTTGTGGTCCTGGTGGCAGTATAATCAGTAGTAATCACTGCGGTATCAACTCTGTTCCCTAAGCGGAGCCAAACGGGAATTTGCGTATGTGGTTCTCCAATTGTCTTACGGGATTGTCAGGCAGATTTGACGCCTTTCAAAATTTCCTTCTTCGTGCTAAGGGAAATTGCATCTCCCACTCGTTTAAGTAACTCGCTAACCGAACATCCTTCTTTTGTAGCAAGCCTTTTGAAAACTGCGCTAACTCGAGTGATAGGAGTGAATTCCTTTTCCTCCTCACCATGTCCACGAAGTGATGGTAATGCGGCAGCAATCCTCCGGATACTCTCATATCCATCAGTATTTGTCAGAGGATGGAATCTACTCCCTCGTAGGAGTGGATAAACTTTCAGTAACAGTTCTTCACTTTGATGAGGCTCCTCCTCAACGGGTATCTTCTCAGGAGCTTGGGCTTTGATAGCCCTCCAAACTCTTCTATTGTGGTTTCTCCTTTGAGTTCAGGTCAGTGGTACAGCCCTTGAGCTTAACACGATTTCAAACACAGGTGGTGGGAAAGTTAATCCCTCAGTCGGATCTTCAACGATCAGCACTTCTTTCCCCTTAGCAGCAGCGTGGACAGCAGGTTTGACGAGTGTCGCGATGGAAGTGGCTTTAACCTTCATACAGGTAGGGAAGTCTTGAAGGCAGTTCAGGTTAAATTCTGCAGATGGCTCCTGCATTTCTTGAGCGGCGATCTTCATTACCATGAATGGGCCTTTTCCGAGGATAACCTCGAGATCTTCAAATCCAGCTCCAAACTTGATGGTGGGAGCTATGTTACGGGTGATGTGGTCCGTTGGCAGGTTTGAAGGAAAGGTCAGCTTTAGGTAGGCCATTGCTATGGGCTTCAAAACAGAAAGTTTTAGGGTTAGCTATATGGCCAAAAACCTCGTAATTTTTAGGGCAAGCACTGAAAATAGAGGTTGATCTGTAGACCGGGCGGGTCTTAATTTACAAATATTTTTTTTACATCTTTGTTTAAAAAGGTGTAAAATTTAATTAATTTAAGAAAATTTCAAAGTGCGCGCAGCACAACACGATTTGGTTTAATTTGCGAAATAGCAAACCAAATTTGGAAGGAAGATGTGAACAAATTTTAGGACCCAATTAGTGGCAGAGAATGCCTAGGTGGAATTAGTCCACCGGCACATATATTGAGGATCCGACCCCATATAAAAATTTAAAGTGTCCTTAATGGCCTTCTGAACTCCTCTGTTCAAAGATGGTTGAACAGCTAGTCCTGAAGTCCAAGGAGTTGACCATACCTTCACAAGACAGAAATGGGTAAAGCATGTCAATGGAAGAAGGATAGTTTGGTCCAAGAGGGACATGGACACATTATCGATGTGTAAAAATAATATTTCTTAATTTGAATGGAGAGAAATACACATCCTCAGCGGAGTCGCCAGAAGCTGTAGGCGCTTTTTTTGGTGTTGAGTGGGGTTTGTGGGGAGTTGCCTGTAAGAAGCTGTCGGTCACCGGAATCAAAATCTCGTCGCCCGCTTCGAAAGGACGTTAAAGTATGAAATTAAACTGACCCCATATTTTTCATAGCTTAAAATGAAAGAGCATTGTTTCTCTAATCCTGTATTTATCCTGAAGGATAAACACAAGACTTGAGGATGAGGCTCAATCAAATAAACCAAGGAAAGTATGATGTTCGTCTGCTCTGCAAAACCATTTGTATTGACCGACAAGTTCCCCTTTTTAATATGAAGGATTAAATAGGGTTTATATTAAGCTGGGTTAGGACATGCTTCCTATAAGGACAAGCTCCTATAGTTAACTACATCTTAAATGACCAAGGTCATCTAAGAAGACTCTCGATAAAATCTAAGAAAAATTATCTTCAAGGAATTTCAAATGATAGGACTTTTCAATGAGATAAGACGTAGAGGTGTGAAAGGGGATTGGTTCAAATTTGGAAAATTTTTTTGTAGAATCCAAAGGAGGAAGGACTAAGGGATGTCATGGATCCAGAGGCGAACCTTAGTGACTTCCCAAGCTATCCTAAAGTTTGGCTTCAATTTTGAGGAGAAATATTTAGGTGTTTCATCCTGCCAATTTCATGAATTAGGGCTTACATTCATGTGAAATGATCAAAGATGTGAGGATTTAGGTCGTGACAAACGACAATCTCGGAATCCTAAGATGTGTTAGGGCTTATATTGTATAACAGGGTTATACAGAGGCGTAAAGATAAGGTGAGGATTTACGTTGCATAAGCAAGTAACCTCGAAGTCCTATAGCTTTGTTATTTAAGTTTAAGGAAGGAAGATTAGTTTAACTGGAGAAGGCAGGTTTTGCTGCTGAAGATGGTCGTGCTGTCCACCATGCTAGCTCCAAGTTCCTCACCGCGACGAGTTTGAGTTTTCTAGTGTGTCAAGTTATAATATCAAATCAGGTGGCCCTTTAGTTGAAGTTCTTTAAATTTTATGAGGGCATATTAAAGTTGATTAGGGTGACACCAGTTAGGATCCTACGTTTCCCTTGTTCTAGTACCACTATTTTCTATTGGATTCACCTAGTCCAAATGAACTTACTAAACTCAACTTAATGAGTTCCATAATTTCATTTAGCCTGTGGGAAGCCTAATTAGCAACCGTAGGTTACCTCCTCCAAGGAATTCCCGATCATCCAATAGACACGTCTTGATTTAGATGAAGTTGTAGTTTTTTGTGATGTTTGTTATTAAATTTTGAGTAGTTTTATATTTTGAATGTTGTGGGGGTGAATTTTATCTTGGTTGATTTTAGTTTTGGTTTCGGTTTTGGTTTTGGTTAACATGTAAGTTTATGTTGTTTTCATACATGGAAGTATAAAAAGAAACAACGTAAGCATAAAGCATTTAAGGAAAAGGGCACAAGAAAGACGGTGTTATAAACTGTTAAAGCGTACTTGGCGAGTCTTCTCGTTCAACCACCTGAAACTCAAAATGCATGTGAGGGCATTTATGAAGTGCAGGAAAAGTAAAGTTCTGATGGTTTTCCTAACCTAATGTCATATTTTGGCGAGTCCTTAAAAGTTTAATTAATGATGATTTCATTGAGCAAAGTATATTAAGTTGAATAGGCCTTTGAGGTATCCAACAAGTTAGGAGGAGGAAGCAGGTCCATACCTCACTCTCACCAACTGGTGAAAAGCCTCAAGTCCATTTAAACTTTTTATGTTGATTAATGGCTCATCTTGTAAATAACCTTATTACTCAGTGAGCNTTATGTTGATTAATGGCTCATCTTGTAAATAACCTTATTACTCAGTGAGCATTGATGTCTCAATTATCCATAATAATAGGGTAATTATCACTTATCATTTAATTTGAAAATTATGTGGGTGAAGACCCTTAAAGAGGCAAGTTACTGTAATTTGAACACTTACCTAGCCAAATTTTTAACCCTAATTGGGTTTAATGGTGTTTCAAGGATGTTTGATTTAATTATGTTTATTTCTCTAATCCTTGTTTAATCAATTTTTTATTTAGCCTAAGTCAACACTAAGCCCTTAAGACCTAGGTGAGTGTCTTAATTAGTTTTGAAAAAGGGTTAAGCTTTAAGTGGTCATGATTCATGATTTCACTTCTACTTGAAAATCAAAATAGGGGTACTAAATTGATTAATTATTGGCTTCAAAAGTCATACCCCTAACTTTAGGATCATTTAATTTTAATAAACTTCTAAATTTTAATAATTTAGAAATTTATTAACTTATCTTTTTAATGAGGAAAGTAAGATTGGTTTCTACCAATTAACCTCTTGTGTTTAAAGTATCAAATAAATTGATTAAGATCAGAGGTTACACATTTCCCTCTTTGACATAAGCCTAAATGTTAATTAAGAGTAAATTCCCAAAATTACACATTTGCCCCTAAGGCTCTAACACTTCATAATTTGTCAAATTCAATTCAAATGACTTTGAAATTTTTATCCTACCTTATTCATGGGTCAATTAAGACATCAGAGGAGAAAATGTTATTTTTGAAAATTTAATTTAATTTATATAATTATTTTCATACAAAAATAGGTATTCCTAACTTGACCAAGGTAAATTCTAATACCTTGAAATTTTTAATTGAGGTAGACCTAGACTAGAGAAGCCTTTGGACCAAATTTCATGAATTTTTTAATTCTTTGTGATTTATTAATTATTTTAAATGATAAAAATTAAGTTTTGTGTTTTTGAAAAAATCTTTCTAAGGTCAG
Organism: Phalaenopsis aphrodite; assembly: GCA_003013225.1. Taxonomy (NCBI): domain Eukaryota; kingdom Viridiplantae; phylum Streptophyta; class Magnoliopsida; order Asparagales; family Orchidaceae; genus Phalaenopsis; species Phalaenopsis aphrodite. The sequence continues at coordinate 169,289 of NEWO01000573.1, forward strand.
AGAACCCAGAGGAGCAAATTTCATATTTTTCTGATTTTTCTTTGATTTATTGGAATTATTTTAGTGAAAAACTCATTTTTAGTCTTTAAAAATTATTTTTAACCTTTGAAATTCAATATCTTTATTTACAAAATCAAGAAAAGTATTCTAATTATTTCTAAGTGATTAGGAAGCAATTTAGAACATTTTCATGAGTTTTATTATTTTTGTGATTTTTATGAATTTTTAATTATTTTAAATATTTAAATTAGGTTAAAAATCAAGTTTTTATCCTAAATCTTATTTTATTTTTATAAAATACCCCTGATCATAGAGAACTCAAAAAAACTAAATTTCATAATTTTTTGAGTTATATTTTGATTTTTAAAAAATCATTTAAATGACAAAAGTGGTATTTATCTTTGAAAATCAACTTAAGTTGTCAAATGAGCTCAAAATATTTTGAAAATTTTATGATGATTTTTCTGGATCATAAATCATAGTGGAGATAAAAAATTAAATCTTTTAAATGTTTATATTTTCCAAAATTAATTATCTTAATGAATTATTGTTTGTAAAATTTAATTGTATTTTAAATGACTTGACCCATAGAATTATTTCCAAAAGCTCCTCTAGTCATAGTGAACCTTCCAAATTTTTCTTAGAACTTTCTAATCAATATGTTAATTTTCATGATTATTTTAAGGAAATAATGTCTAAAAACTTGAAAAATATGGATCTCTGTATAAGATCCTCCTCTGACTTTGGAAAAATCCAAGGATGTTTCCTTGATAGTGGCTACAACATGCCAAAATTTCAAGCCAAGGTGATGTATTAATATGTATGAAGAATTAAATGATCCCAAATAGTGTTTAATTATTTAAAAATATTTTATGCATTAAATGGACATGAAATTTATTCCACGTTATTTTCCTCTGTCTACTGTGTAAGGAGGTATTTTTATTTTATTTTTGTGATTTTTCTACACAAAGTTATGGATTTTCTAAGTTAGGGGAGTTTAAATAAATAGAAAAAGCCCTATTTTTTTACTTATCCATGCGGCGCCATGTAGATCCTAGGCAGCTCCGAAACTCCATGTGGTGCGCTCCTATTTGACCCCGCCGTCCACGCTCGTAGCCACGTGTCCATTTGATACATGNGAAATCAAGCTTAAGTAAATGGAGAATCAAAATAAGCTCATGAGGCGGAGGAGTTTTACACCTTTGCTCTAAGAAGGGAGGCTTCAATGAGAGGTGCTCGGCATGTTCGTTGGGGTCTAAGGAGGCTAGGGATTGAGTCCCTGGTCTTGGTGTAAAGCCTAGGTATGAATTCAACCAAACTCGATTTCAGATGTAGATCCTAGGCAGCTCCGAAACTCCATGTGGTGCGCTCCTATTTGACCCCGCCGTCCACGCTCGTAGCCACGTGTCCATTTGATACATGCGCGATCGGACGGCGCGTGTTCATCGTCCCCAATGGGTTAGGCTGAGAGTCGTCCACCTTCAAGGCTTAGATCTCTCTCATTTCTCAACCAAATTAAGTGAATCTTTTTTTAAAATGCTCGTCTTAGTGAGACAAACACATCCATACGACTAATGTGTCATGAAATCAAGCCCAAGTAAATGTAGAATCAAAATAAGCTCGAGAGGAGGAGAAGTTTTATACCTTTGCTCTAAGAAGGGAGGCTTCAATGAGAGGTGCTTGACACATTTGTTGGGGTCCAAGGAGGCTAGGGATTGAGTCTCTGGTCTTGGTGTAAGGGCTAGGTATGAATTTCACCAAGCTCGATTTCAGCTGTTGGTCTAGAGCTATGGTGGAGGCTATTTCAAAGGGTAATTTTATGGGGCTCTGTCTTCTCTTGCTGTTGTGAAGGTGTGGGCACATGCAATTGAAGTTTGGTGGAATTTTGAGATATGTCTTATTTCTGCTTTAATTTTTAAGCTCAAAATTAGGGTTGTACTGGGGGAATCAAAGCAGTGGAGTGATTGGAATGGGCTGTGGAGATCTCAAGGATGCTCTGTGAGTGATTTTGGAGACTCTCTTTGAGAAAGATTTATCACACCTCCCATGGTTGTGGAGGTGAGTTTTTTAAAAAAATGGTCATGGGGTGATTCTCAGGGCACAAGTTTGGGTGCATTGTGGTGCTTAGGTGGAGGGGAGAGAAGCTCTTCAATTTGATTTGTATGAGCTGACCACTAGGTTTGATTTGGGTGAGGTGTCATGGGGGTGGCTCTTGTTTTGAGCTTTTCTAGCAACTAGGCTAGCTGGCCAGCCAGGGGGGAGTGGCTAGGAGCTCAGAGAACCTAGAGGAATCCATCCCAAAATTTAATGTAAATATGCTTTGATTTGGCAAAGATATGTGTGCATTTTTGGAAATAATATCCCTTATTTTGGCGGACATTTGGTACATGGCTAGATTTAGGTGGTTTCATGGTGTTTGGACTGTTCACTAAGTCTAGGTAATTGCTGTGATGGTGTTAATTTGGTGACTTTAGGGTGGTTAGGTCACATTTAGTGCATGGGTCCAAGTGGGTGCAAATGACCAAGACTTGGGTTTGGGCTAGGTTAGCCATGTCAATTGACCTAATTTATTGATCAAAATTGTTTAGATTATTGTTATGAAGATTTGTGGTGAAGGGTTGAAGTGATTTTGAGTTCAATTGGTAGGTCAATTTGAGGGAATTTTGGTTTTTAGTCAATTTGGTCATGTTGGGCTAGGCTTGGGTTTAGCTTGGGTTAACTTTGGGCTAAGTCCAAATTGATTGATTTAAATGGTCAATGGGGACCCTATGAAAAGTTTTCAAGATGAATTGGATGCCAATTTTGAGGTTAAAGATATCAATTGGGTGAAATTTTGGGACTTAGCCAATTTTTGGCTAAATTTGGGATTTTTGGATTTAGGCCAAAATCAAATGGATATGAGGCTTTACCAAGGCCAATTGATGGTTTAGTTTGATGTATAGGAATTTTATGAAGACTTTTTAACATTAATTGGGGTCAATTGATAGACTATAGGTTCAATTTGGTGAGATTATGTCATATGGTCAAAATTGGGGTTTTGATCTAAATCAAAATTGGCTCAAATCATGGGCCAATTGAGCTTTAAATTGGTTTAGTTTGTTCATATAAAAAGGTAATTTGAGTTTAGGATTGGAATTGGGGTCAATTGAGATCAAATTGATGGACATTGGAGTTGGATTTGGGGAAATTTGGGTCTTTGAAGGCAAATTTGGGGATTATTGATAAAGCTGGTCAAATTGGCAAAACTGGATCATGTGATAGTTGAGAGAAATTAAATAGGGAATATTTGGGATTTATTGATATTTTCTAGGAATTTTTCGAATTTTTGGGATTTTGAGCTATGGAGGGGTATTTTGGTAATTTCGGGGTGTTTTAGAGGTAAAAGACCAAGATGGGTATTTTGGTAGATTTAAGGTACCAGCCATCACCAACAAGCCATGGACCAATGAAAACCCCCTTTGGGTCCTCTACATAGTGGCTTAGCCAAACCATAGCCCTAGGGCTGAAAGGTTTAGGGGACCATCTATATGTGCATCCCAAAAAGATCAAGGGATCTAGACTAGAAATTTGTGTTTATGGCTGTGAGTGTATGTGAGTGTAGATAAGAGTAGTGAGTGAAATAGCTCCATACCAACACCAAGGGTCAACCTTAAGGTCCAGCAGTCCTAAGGGTGACTCATCTTGAGTTTCCCACATAGTGAACCTACTAAGTGCTAGAGGTTAAGACCAATATGTGGAACTTCAAGTTGAGTAAAGAAGAGTTTGGAATTTCTAGTGGTGAGGGTGCCTTTTCTATTTTTCTAAGAATAGTCAATAGGAAAGTCCTACGGCTAGAGCTTAGGCTACTAAAAGAGAAAAACTAAACCTCAACCAAAAGTGAGGTCAACACCTTCCCTCTCCTCATACAACCGTAGAAGAAAATCTCCAAGCCTTTGACTTTCTGTCTCTATCTCTTCCTGTTGCCTTTCATAACACCCCCCTTCATGTCACACTTAACTCCTTGAAGTCTTCTTCTTTTATTAGGTGCTGCCTCATTTTAAAAAGAATTTAAAATTCCCTCCAAAAGTCAACTCTTTTGAATTCAAAAGATGTTTCATTTGATCCAAGAGACATATCCCTTCATAAAAAAAACCTTCCAAAGTGTCTAAATGAACTGAATTACTTTAAAAGGTGTTTAGAACAAGCGTTTCTTTGAAATTTCACACAAAATTTGCCTCGAACTGCCTCAATTTGCAAAAAGTCCTCTCTGACGCATCTGGCGCGAAATTTGGAGCATCTAGCGCTTTTGGCTCCAAATCTTGAGCATCATGTGCCAAGGCTCTGTTAAACGGCGCATCATGTGCCAAATTCCTAAAATTCACTATTTTGGCTCCAAATTTTGTGCTTTTTGCTACTTTTGCTCCAAATGCCTAAAAATGATATACCTACAACAAAATGCATTTAAAGTGCAATATCACTTAAAATAGGTATAAAATATATACTTAAAATAACGTATTATTTTGGTGTATCAGCAGCCATCTACAACAGCATGAGGATCTACCAAAGCATCTCTTTCCTTACAATTAAATAAATAAGCCATAGGATTTTGAGGTTGTTCGCTTAATGTGACATAAATCCTCAACTCATCTTTAGGCCTTCACAAAATCATGTTGTGCAAAAGCCCTAAATTATTTTAGGATTCCAGGGTTCACATCTGTTATGACTGATGCAGGTAGATTTAATGTGTTAATTTTGCAAATATTTTTAAATATTATGAAATACACACGGTAGATACAATAGTAAGTATGAAATTTAATCACAATAAAAATAACTTTAGTGAAAATAGTTTTTTCTTTTAAAAATCTTCAAACTGCCAAACCCCCTAGTAAAAAATGCAAGTATACATATTGCTTAAGTAATAAACAGGGATGTTGGAAATGCCTATAAGTAAATTCTTAAGATTTTAGTGTAAACTACAATTTCAAACTAGGAAATTGAAGTGTGAAATTTTAATATAAAGTAATAGAGTGAATGCTAAATAAAATGCAGTAAAAGACAAAGTTAATTAAACTAATTGTTAAATATTCAAAACTAAACTTACAAAAACTAAACAAAGTTTTGGCGATGAAGTGTTCGAATTTAAGAAAGCATATTTCCCCTTTACAATGAGTATATGTATTTTTAAGAAATTAAAATCATTTGAAAAAAAAAATATATAGATATATATAAATTGTTTTGTGCCAAAATGGAGCAATGTTATTCTTTACCCTCTTCCAAGTGCATAAAGAACATTAACTAATCTTGAGTTTGGTCCCTAATTTTGTTGTTAGACTGGGAGGATATCGACTGCCCATTCGAAGCTCTTACTACTCCCTCACCTAAAGGCAAACAATCTTGCATTAGTTTCCAATTAACTGAACCAAATTAGGGATTTTAATATGTTACCCTAAAATCTCCAATTCTGCATCCAAAAAAGTATATTCCTTATTTTTGTGAACTCAACTCCATGGATGACATCCTCTCCCATGAAATCAAATGTGATTCTCCCTAGGTTGTAGAAATCATAGCCCTTTTGGAACGTATGTTTCTCAACACATTTTAATAATTCAATTAGTCAAATCAAAAAGTAACTAAAGATTGGAGTTTAAATCATCACAAATTATTGACATTTAAAACCATATAAAACAAAATCAATGCTTAAAAAAAACATGTTTCAAAGTAGGGAGAAGGATAAAGAAGGCTACACCTAATTCATGAGAAGGATATGGCAAAACACAAATTTCATATATAAAAACAAGTTTATAAAACAAAAAAAGACACAACATATCCCACAATCCTTCCCAAGAAAATCCCTAGAAGTTCTCTTTAAGTCTTTCCCTCTTTACAAGCACTCTCAATTCTCTCTTAGATCTGTAAATAAGAGAAAATCTCTCACCTTTCGTCACCTCTTACAATCCTTAAAGAAAATCTCCAAGATCTTGACTTTCTCTCCCTCTCTCTCTCTCTGCCCCCCTTACATGCCACACCAAAAACTCTCTTCTAGCCCTAGACTTCCCTCTCTTTTTTTAAAGGCTGCCTCCTGCCAAAAAGAATTCAAAATTCCCTCCTAAATTCTATCCAAAAGTCAACCCTTTTGAATTCAAAAGACGTGTCCATTGATCTAAGATAGATATCTCTTCATAAAAGAAGCTTCCAAAGTGTTTAGATGAGTTGAATCACTCCAAGGGGTGTTTAAACAAGTGTCTCTTTTGAAATTCATGCAAAATTCATCCTGAATTACCTTAATCTGCAAAAAGTCATCTCAGGCGCATCTGACGCCAGTTCTGGTGCTTCAGGCTCCAACTTGCTTATGACCGCACAGTTTTGGGTTTTGGCTCTTCAAAAGCTAAATCTGGTGCATCTAGCCACAACTCTCTGTCAAATGGCACTTCTGGAGCCAGTTTTTGTGCTTCAGGTGCTAATTCTCTGTCAAATGGCTCTTCTAGTGCCAATTTGGAGCATCGGCGTCGAAATCCCAAAATTTGCTGTTTTGGCTCGAAATTTTCTTCTTTTTTCTATGTTTACTCCAAATTCCTAAAATTGATGTACCTAAAACAAAAATATGAAAAGAACCTTTTTAAAGTGCAATATGACCAAAAATAAACATAAAATGTATACTTAAAACAACATATTATTTTGGTCTATCAAAATCCCACAAACTTATCTGTTACTTTCTTCAAGTAACAGATCTACTGGATAAAAGCATATGAATTAGGATAGAGATTACATTATAACTTCTATACTTTAGTTTAATAAATAAAATAACAAAATTTAAGAAAAACCTTTAATAATGTAGAATCAAACTCTAAGTCTAATAGTATTTAGTAATCAAATTTAAGATTTCTGAATCTCTATTCATTTCAAGAAGAATTGCAATTTGTCATATAAACAATACTTAGAACATTCATATAAAAAATTGTTTCATGAGAACTTTATTAGTAATACTACTAATACTCCAATACAATTTTAGAAAATATAATAAAGCCTATTCCTTAAGTTAATTCAACTGAAGCCAATTTTTGATTTGGCATCTCCTCAAGCTTCTCCTCACTCAATTTTCTTTTCTTTTCTTCTTTTTGTTTCTTCTAGGACCTTTTCGATCATTTCTTTTCCTTTCTTTATTAAGTGAGGATTACTATATTTAAATATCCTTTAATAATTTTGAACTTCACTATCCTCTTCTTAAAGTCAAAACTCCTTACCTTTCCTCACTTTATAAATTCATATTAGTTTATGATTTTTCATAAAGTAACATTCTTTTCTTCTTACATGAAACTCTAAAATTCTTAATACTTAAAAAACTCAATTTCCTTTATTTAAAATAGAAAAAACATAGTCATATCTTATCATACAAAACATCTTTAACTTATAAATTGACCTTCATTATTAAAAGAATTTTACCTAAATTTACCATAATATTCATAAACATAAGTATAGTCATTTAAAGTTAAATCTTAATATCTCAGATCATGTTAAATAATTTTAAACTTATTGTTAATTGAGGACAAATAAAATTTAGTTTACTTCTTTTTTAAAAGAAAATTTTCTTTCCCGCAAACATAAATTTTTAAGTAATTGAAAAAAGTGTTAGTACAAAATTTAGTTTGTGAAAAAAAATAGTAAATGCGTAAAAATAAAAAATATCCTGTAGAAAATTTCTGAGTATGAAACAGGGCTCTGGTATACTACAGGTACTAGCTTTAAAAATACATACATGCTTTAAAGTATTAAATGAAATCTAATGTATTTTAAAGGATTTGCTGAAAATTAAAACAAAAACCAAAACTAAAAATACTAAAAATGAAAAATAGTAAAAATCTACTATTACAATTTAGGCCCAAAACGCAAAATGAAAGTTTTTACTACAACAGTTTCAAATACAACTACATAACAACACAATAAAAAATAACATACAAACAAACTTGACTTTTAAGAATATCAATCATCATAGCCTTCCTCCTCATCATCAGCATCATCTTCTTCTTCTTGATCATCATGAACAGGAGCACAAGGAGTGAAGGCTATATCCTTATTGTTGGAAATTCCGCATTGTATTCACCCCTAAGATATCTAACAATAACTTCCTTAATATCTATATCATGTTGAACTCTCCTCTGCTTATACTCATCATTATAAGCATTTCTTGCTCTAATTTCTCCAATCTAATTTTGCATATTAACTATATACATTTCTTGAATCATAGGCTACTCCATAATATATTCAAGTGAAGTAGAGTGAGAAGTAGATGCCCCTACAGCTGATGTAAAGGCTCTATCATTAAGTCCACTCATAGACTCAACAAATGATTCAACTCTTTAAACCGTATGCTTCCAAATAGGATTTTATGGTTGCAACCTTTCCTCATTTCTATGGGACTCTACTCTTGATTGCTCACATAAAGTGAAAATTAGGGCAGGGTAATCCAAACCACTAGTTGTAGCTCTACTAGCTATAATCCGAGAACAATGAACTATGAGGGCACCAACATCTACTGCCTTCATTTTCCAAATGTAGAAGTTTAGCACGGATCTATCCTTCATTTTTTTGCTCAAATGATTTGTTGGCACTAATTTAGTAGAGATAAAGTGGTGTCATTCCTTTGACTGAATAGTCATCATAGAAGCGGAGAAGTTAACTTTCTTGTTATTATTAATCTTTCATTCTCTTCTTCTATCAGTTAGAAAAGTAATCACTTCATCCAGTGATGAATCAGTCAACATGAATGCAATGTGTTCACAATAGAATACATTTCTCAACCCATAAAAAGCATTGATCCTTACTCTAGAAAACTCAACTTGCTTACCTCTCATATGGATGTGATCAACTGTGGTAAACCTCAAGTTAGCATAAATCTCCTGAATCATAAGTACAATCACTACTATAGTGGAGTATTAAAACCTTTCCCAATTTCTGACATTGATCAACCTCTCGATCTTGCCACCTGGGTTAGCAAATGTTTGTTCCTGGGTCAATTTTCTTGTTTCCATTTGAGTGTTATAACAAGGTTGCACTTTAAAATTGATGAGTCTTCTTATGTCAAAATCATCTGTCGGCTTTCCTCTCTTACTCATGGAGTCATTGGAATTTCTATGAAAATCCAAATAAAATCTAAATAAATTACTAAATAAAAATCGAACTCCCCAAGTAAGATTATTTGGTAAGAAATATGTGTTAACAAAATAATAGGAAAAGAAATCAATTTATGATGCAAAGTCTTATTTTTGGGATGACCCTTAATTATATAAACAATGCAAAGATTTAGCAATGAGATGATGTGTGGCTTACAAAGAAATTCAGAAAATTATTCAGAAATGTCATGATTCTGAATTTGGATGACATTTTGGGAATGAAAGAACTATATATAAAATTTTGCAATCTGAACTTTTTTGGCCTACTCTATTTACAGATGTTAATATATACATAAAAACATGTGATCAATGTTACAGAAAAGGTAATATTTGAAGATGAAATGAAATGTCTCTAAATTTTAATTTAGAAATTGAATATTTTGATGCATGGGAATTGAATTTTTTGGGACCATTTATACCTTCATTCAAAAATATTTATATATTTATTGCAGTGGATTATGTTTCAAAATGGATTGAAGCAATCGCTTTACCTTAATGTGATGCTCGGAGTGTTTCAATTTTTTTTAAAAAAATATTTTTACAGGATATGGAATGTCGAGAGTAATCATTACAAATTGAGGATCTCATTTTGAAAATGCAATAATTGCAAAGTTGGTGGAAAAATATAATATAATGTATAAAATTGCAACTACTTAGCACCCCCAGATTAGTGGTTTAGCAGAAGTATCTACTCGTGAAATTAAGAGAAGTTTGGAAAAGAGTGTAAATCCTAGTAAAATGGATTGGTCTACTAGATTAGATACAACATTGTGGGCATACATGACAGCATATAAAACAACTATAGGAATGTCCCCTTATATATTAATTTTTTGGAAGACTTGTCACTTGCGAAAAAAATTAGAGTATAAAGCTTATTGAGCTATAAGGGAATTCAATTTTAAATTGAAAGAGGCTGGTGAGGAAATATTATTACGATTGAATGAGCTTGAAAAAATTAGGAATGAATCTTATGATAATGTGAGGATTTATAAAGAAAAAATGTAAGAATGGTAGGATCGAAAGATAATAAAAAGAGAATTTGAATCTGCATAGGAAGTCTTATTATATAATATAAGATTGAAAGTATTTCCTGGGAAACTAAAGTCTACGTGGAAAGGGCCATTCAGAGTTACAAAAGTCTATCCCTACGGAGCAGTTAATATTGAAGATACCAAGACTAGAAGGATATTTAAAGTGAATGGGCACAGATTGAAACCACATTTTGATGGTCAAATACTAGTTTTTAAAGAAACTGCAACGTTGGGTCACTCAGAATAAAGACTGGGAATGTCGAGCTGATGACATTAAACCAAGTGCTTTGTGGGAGGCAACCCATATTTATCATTGTTTACTTTGCTTTTGAGTTTTTTTTTTTGAAATATTTTAAGTATATTTATATGTATGTCCTAATATAGTCAATGCAATTGTGAAAATATTTAGAAACATCTTTATTTACCAAACTTTACAGAAAAATTTTGAATTTATTGGATCGAAATTGAAATTATGTAGCTTTTGGAACTAGCGCATGATGTGCCAGATTGGCGCATGATGTGTTGAATTCCAGAGAGCTGACGCAAGATGCGCCATAGTAATAAAAATGACTTAAATATTTTTAAAAGACAGTTGCTAGCGGTTTCTTCTCCTTATAACTCCTAAAAACTAATTTCTAAGTCTTTCTTAAGAGGGAAATGAGGGAAGAGCCATTAGATTTTAAATCCAATGGTGTCCCATTCTAAAAATACTGCAAGATTTAGAGTTTTCGACCAGAGAAAGTTTGTCAGCATCGATGCGTTGAAGTTGCATGACATTTTCTAGTGAAGAAGAGGTTAATCTAAGAAAGGGGGCTTATGAATCGAGGATTCAACACATCGAACACTTGAGTTGAAGAGATCATTTCTCAAAGAAATTGGGAAGTGCTTTGTTACACTAGTGTCACCATAGTCATCCCTGTGGTGAAAATGTTTTTTGAAAATCTGCATGAAAATAACGAAAGAATTTTCTATGTGTAAGGCAGATTTGAGCAATTCACTCCTTCAAGAATAAATGAGATGTTTATGTTTGAAAATGTGTTTAACTGCCATTACGCAAATTTTACCCCTACGAGAGATAATATGAATGAACTTTATCGATACCATACAGATGAAGATGTGAATTGGGAAGCCAGAGATTATGGGAATGTAAATTTCTTGTGATCATTGTTAAACCCTACTTCTAATGCATGAAACTTCTTTATTGCATCAAAATTACTGCCTACCATGAAGATCAGTAAGGTGACTATAGAGAGTGTTATTTTAAATTATTGTATTTAAATCGGTAAACCTATAGATATTGGAGCCATTATTGTGAAATCAATTTTGAGTTTGATTGTGAATGGATCTACAAATGGGCTTGGACATCCATTTACTATTTTTGTACTGTGCAGACAATAGAAAGTGCCTTACAAGTGTTGGGAAAAAGTGCTTCTTTTTTCAAAACTGATGGATCCAGAAGTCTATTGCAGTTGTATTGGAATGA